>ML830876.1:12057-67501 GCA_009831015.1 Picea engelmannii | reverse complement strand
CTATCCTCCATACTTAACCATTTCCACATTTAACCATTTCCATACTTAACCCATTTCCATACTTAGTCTATTTTCATTTTTCATTTTTCATTATTCACTTTGTTAATTTTCATATTACCCACCATTTAGTCATTTTCATAATTTATTTCCACATTCATTTTCATAATTCATTTCCATTTTCCATGTCCACTTATTTATTTTCATTATTATTTTCATAATTCATTTCCATTTTCCATTTTACAATTTATACGTTCATTCCCATAATTCATTTCCATTTTCTTGTTCATTCTTGTAATTCATTTACATGAGATCTACACCAAAGTCTCTATAGTCTCATTTGTTCCATGTGAGGACTATGGTAAACTTTTCATTATAAACACTTAAAATCTCTTGACCACAATGCATGTGGGATTGAAACGAATTTTGATGAAGAGCTAGGATTAACTCACGAAATTGATGGAGGGTTGTTGAGCAACAATCTTCAAAAGCTCGTAACTCAATATTCACGTGTCGGTTTTGGGAAAACTATACCTCATTGGAAAGGTAATTTAATGAGGAAGACAATGGGACAAGTCTCAAGGGATGAATTTCTCCATAATTCTCCTAGAAACTGAATGAACATTCAACCCTGTTTCCATGGTTTGCTAGTAAATTTGTTTGGAACCTTGACTTCCCAAGGCTATAACTTGAGATCTAGAACTCCAAATCATGCTCAGGAAGACCCATTGGAAATTTGGGACGATGAAGATTACTTCTAGAGTGGTTTACATGGCTAATAAATCAGCTATAATGTTCAAAAAATTAAAACACAATCCACTCTTGATTAAGGCATTCAACTTAAAGTTTTGGAATTGAAAATTTATTAAATGTCTTTTATTAAAGGACAAAGTGGGTCCCACTTGGAGGCATGAATTTCAATGACATAAGTCATTAATGAGACTTCAATGAAACATTAATTAAAAGTGGTTTATTCCAAAAAGGAATCGTGTGAAAAAATCTATAAAGGCAAATCCTAACTACTTCAAGAACATTGAAAGCAGATTTTAAACGAGCAAGAGAAGACACCATCAAGGGTTTGGCAGTCAAAAGTTTCTACAGTGGTGAAGAGTCTACAATAGGTAAAGCTCTATCTTTCCAAGATTTAGTGGATTGGTCTGCCAAAACTTGTCTCTCTACATCTTCTTATTTTATGTTTCTTTCCATCAAATCTTCCATGAATGTATGGAAAACACGAAGATTTGGGTTTGAGTAGTTCTTTCTCTAGAAATCTTCAGTCATCTTCTAACATTTCAGGTCCAAATGAGTGAAATATCTACGTGTAAAAAATAGAAGTGGTTTGTTTCAAATCATGTGATTGTCATTGGAATATTTTGAGGATGTTTCAGTTCTCTTGCTCCAGACATTGTTGAACTTGTCATATTGGGATATTTTTATAAATTTCTCCTGCATAGAACTATTCGGGGCACTACATTAGTGATATCTCAGAGTTGAGTTGAAAGAATGTGATTTCAAATGTATGTCCTATCAAAATCAATTTTTATTGTAATGAAGTTATCATTTAAATTTCTTTGAAGACCTTTGATTTCTTCATCTTGCAAAAGTCATAGCAGATTCCAAGTTTAGTTTATCTTACAAGAAAGAAAGAATGTTTATTGAATGGAGATTCCAAAACCTTGTAGACACAAATATCTGCTGACACACTTTATCCTATCTTTTCTTTAAATGATCTGATATATATTTGTTAATTGTATATAAGGGTTGTACATTTGTATATATAAGCTTTCTTGGAAGATATTTCAGGGTTTTCTCTTTAGCATTCACCCTTTAAATTCATTGTAGAACCATACAAAGAATCTTCCAACCTTTCAGCCAAAGAGGAGTACCACCTCTCTAAAAATGTAGGGGGATTCATATCCCCACGAGGTTGACCTTAAGACCTTAAAATAATGTTTTAGATCAACACCTTTCCTCCTCTTCTTCTCCTCTCTCTTTTTTTCTTCTCTCGTTTCTTTCCCTTCTCTTCTCCCTTCTTCTCCTCCCTCTTTTCCTTCTCCTTTTCCTTTCCTTTTCTTTATTTTATTTTATTAAATCATATCACTGGCCCCACCGTACCCATTTTCCCACCTGGAACCTCGCTGACCGTGGATGAGACATGGGTCCCACCTCTTCTTCTAAGCCTCCACTTGGCACCCATTCATTAGTTGCAAGAATGGGCAGGTCCCATCCCACACCCCTTTTCCTTAGGGCACGTGACTTTCTCGATCCTCAAATCGAACGATGGATGATAAAGGGAGATCGACTACTCACATTGATATTGAAACTTTTAGTTGGAAGGAGGTTAATGATGCAAAAAAATTCGATATCACCAAACCTCCCTCAACCTACGTGTCGCTCCCACATTCATTTAAGAGCTTTTTTCAACTTTGAAAAAATATTTTAAAAATCTATGATACCACTGATGGTATCATAGCTCACCACTCATCCATCATGGCACATACGCCAACCTGGGGCCCACCATCGCACACTATAGACCGTCGACCTCTCCACATTGGCCTACCACCCCACCACCATTGTAGTCCACATCATCACTGCCATGTCACCAGGTATGAAATTTCCAAAAAATTTCAAAAATTATGAAAATTCCCAAATTTAAAAAAAACTTATTTTTAGAATTTCTCCCTTGGTCACCATGGAACTATGTAACTCGAATTCCCTGGGAAATTTGACCCTACAAATGCTTAACTACCACTAGGCTCGACCCTTCTACGATTCTGGGCACCATTTGATTTGGAATTCACCATGAAATTTGGGAATTTTTCCCAAATTCATTCATGGCTTCTTTGTAACTCCGTCATTTTAGTTAAAATGACACTGTAATTGTCAATTTAACCTCCTTGGACCGAATTTCATTTTGATTTCATCTCAATGTCACTTAAACCAACACTGCAACTCCTTAATTCAACCCAAATAACCTAGCAATTGTTAATTCAAGCTCTTTCATGTAAATTGTCCATAGAATTTTAACCTAAAATCAAGGCTTTTACCCATTTCTGTTTAGTTTTCTCAAAATTTTCTCAAATTTTCATGGGTCAACTCTATAAACATGGTTTTAATGGATTTTAAGCCCCTACATGCCTTAACAGATACCCAAATTGGGGGAAATTAATTTCTTTTACCTCAGTTACCAAATTGCAGACAAGTTTTCCAATTTCCCGTGAAGAAAACTTATGTCAAACACTTTGCAAGCACCAACGGATTTTTTTTTCCTCTACAATTTATGGTTTGTATTTAGATGTTTGGCCCATACAACTCGAGTGTTGTAGCTAACTCTAATACTAATTTTAAAGAACCCAACCTTCTAAACCCATTTAAAATTTTGCTTTGACACAACAAAATTTACACCATGTAGCATGCTAAATTACTCATGTTATTAACAACAATTTATAAAAACGTGATTGCAGTTAACCATACACACTAGAATAAACATGATAAAGGATAACATAAACTTATTTGTAAATAGATGAACCAACTATTTGTGTATGAAGGACATTCCTCCTAGCCATAGGCTTGCTGTTCATTTTCTCTCAACAACAAGCCACCCTCGAGCTGAAGCTATGAGTCCATAATGAGGTCTGGCTCTCTTGGTTTTCCACTCTCCACACATAGTAGCCCAAAACTAAATTCTCAAACTCTAATGGCAATTCCATTCCACCAAGTCTCTTTCCCTCAATTACCCAACCCAGGGAATGGTATCCCCCTTCTTTGCCACACAATCCCTGATGTCTTCCGACTCCCCTTTAGGGATCCAATGCACATGGTTAGCTGGAAATCTCTTAGCTGGGGACTCTGGGAATTATTAGTTGTTCAAGGAGTGCTCACAATATTCTTCTCAAGTCTACTGAGCCAATTTCCTCAATAGGAAATATCCCTTGTAGGCATACGACCTTCATTACAAACATACAACCTTCTTTCTAGCATAAAACACAGCCCAACAAGTTGTCTTTTCCATGGTTATCATGGTTGGCCCTCTTCCCATCACCTAACTCCTCTCTTGTTGTCCAAAAAAAAAATGTAAAAACTCTCCTCTTTTCCCATTCAAATTTCCTTTTTTCCGATGCATGTTGACTCTCACTCTTCCTAAGGTTGATTGTACCCATGCCCATGCTTTCAATAACTCGGTGAGATGACTTCCTCACCCAACCTCTTACATGCATTCAATAATTTAGTGTCTAATAAGTCAAAGGAAGGATTAGATGGTAATGGCACATTAACTTAGGAAAATGACACAAGTTCTCTCCTTGGACTCCCCTTTAGCCCCCTCTCTTGTGGAATCATAGCCCCCCATCATTATTGTCCCTCTTGTATCGCAACAAGTGTTTTACTTTTATTAAAAATTTCAATGTAATTTTTTTATATAGCTTATCCCTCGACCATATAAATCAATGCAGGCTTTCCGACCCAAACATATCGGCTCACTAACCTAAATCACATCTTCACAATTATATTACAATTCACGGGGATTAAAACTGGGGATGTTACATGTAATGTACCCAACCACCCAGGCTGGGCCACATCACACCAAACACTCTGTATTATGACTCTGATACCATAATGTAGTTGTTCCCCAACCCAACCGAGGAACCTTACGATGCAGACTACGCATAAAAATGAAACTTCTGCTAACTAAAGTAATTCTTTTACTGTTAGTCGATTTCCTGTAGCTTACAACTACAAATCTAAAACATATTTAGCTACTGTATATAACCATAAAACAAAGGCATCTAAAGCATGCTAATAATCAACAGGAAATGCAACTAAACCACTCATTACAACAACATATAAGTCATTCTCATTTATGCAGAGTTCACGCATAAGAATAACACTTATCTTTAAACAAGAATCATGCAACTAGCTTCTTGGGACAGACGTTCCACCCAATCATAGACTGACTGTTCCAAATCTCAACAACCAGTCACCCCCGAGCCGAGGCTAGTAATCCACAAAAGAGGGTGGTCTCTCACAGTCCACTCGTAGCTCATAAAACTCACAACCCAACTGATATTCTCCTACAACTATCTCAATTTTTCTACCAGCTCTCTTCCTCCTGGCCTGCCCAACCCAAGGAATGCGCCATTTGTTTATCAGGGATAACCCAAGGGATGTACAATCCGTTTACCAGGGATAACCCAAGGGATGTACCATCTGTTTACTAAGGATAACCCAAGGGATGTACCATATGTTTATCAGGTTTAAAGCAAGGGATGTATCATTTATTTATCGGGGATAACCCAAGGAATGTGCCATTCATTTATCAGGGTCTCTCTAGGATAGGTAGCTAGGAATCTCTTAGCTGGGGACTCAAGGGAACATGCCGCTAGGAAAACTATCAACAAACCAACAACAAACACTTGTTGTTTTAGTGCAACTCACATAGGAGTTCACTCTTCAGGCTCGACAACCAGGCTCTTCAGTTCTCCAGCTCCAGTTCACTCTAGTTATGATCTTGTTATGCTCCAGAGTTCGCCCTCCATGGCTGCACCAGCTCCAATATATCCTTCTTACTCCCTCCTTTCTTCCCATTCACAAAATCGACTTATTGTAAAACTTGTTGTCCCAACCCATACAAATTTGGTCTCTTGTGGCTTGCCTTTCTTGACTCACACTCTTCCCCAAGTTGATTGTACTTAACCCCCATGTGCCCAATAACTCTGGGATGTCACCACTCACACCCACCCTCTTACATGTATTCAATGATTGGCTTTGGGAACACTCAATCATAAATGGAAAGGTTTGTATACAATACACAAGTTTAGGAAAAATGGGTTAAATTAATATACTTAGGTAATCCCCCCTTTGACCCCTCTTGGCCATTATCCTAGACACTTCCCCCTCTTGTGTATTAATTCAACCGCCATCTCTTTTCCATGTCCCCTTAGCAGCTGACATCATATTTTTATTATTAAAACATTGAAATACAATTCACATATTACATCGCTTGGTCGTAGCCACATATTATATCCACATAAGCATTAATTAAACTGGGAATTATAATGACGATTTTACATTTCCCCTCCCCTACGATTGTTTTTCATCCTCGGTGCACTCTATGTTCACACACACACACACACACACACATGCAAATTTACATCACAACACTTGAAAATAAAAAATTTGCAATTTAACAATTCCATCAATATCTCCAACCATCAATCTCTTGTTCCTCTCAACTCGTTGACCCAAGGAATGCACCATTCGTTTATTAGAGTTAACCCAAGGGATGTACCATCTGTTTATCAAGGCTAACCCAAGGAATGAACCATTCATTTATCAAGGTCCCCAATGCAGTTGGATAGGACTCTGAGATGTGGTTCTGGAACTTTAGCTTTCCAAAATGGAGTCTTGCATTATGCCTTCTTCAAAATTGTCAAAAAATTTACAGGTACTTTGCTCGCATGTTTTATTCATGCTCCCATGTATCATCTTCATAACCACATCAGGTCCATTGAACCTTTACCATCCCTATGGATTTGTTCCCGAGCACTTTGACTTTCTGATCCAGGATACATACTAGTTCCACCCGGAAATCCCCTTCGTGCTCCACCTAGATCAGATTCCAATCAATTATGTGGTTAGGACCAGACACATATTTCTTTAACAATGACACATGAAATACCTTATGCACTCGCATGGATGTAGGCAAAGCTAACATGTATTCAACTAACCCTATGTTTTCTAATATTTCAAAAGGCCCACAATATCTCGCTGCCAACTTCAGGCAACTCCATAATCTTAGCAAACTTCTCTTTGCCTTCACTTTCAAAAACACATGTTCGCCTACTTTAAAATCTATGAAAACTCTATTCTTGTCTGCATAAATTTTCTACCTATCCTGGGAAGCCTTTAAATTCTGCTTTATCTTTTCCATCTGCTCTTCCATTTCTTTTAACAATTATGGCCCAACGACTGCTCTATCTGCTAGATTATCCCAACTCACAAGAGTGTTACATTTTTTGCCATACAATGCTTCAAACAGACTCATCTTCAATGAGGCTCGATACCCATTATTGTATCCAAATTCAACTAAATGAATATAATCTTCCCACTTTGATGGTTGATCCAACACATACATTCTAAGCATGTCCTCAATTATCCTGTTAGTCCTCTCTTTTTTCCCATTTGACTCTGGATGATATGTTGTACTGAGATTTAGATTTGATTAAAAGCATTTGAACAAACCTTTCCAAAAATTCGAAGTAAACTTTGGATATCTGTATGAAACTATTGTCTTAGGCATTCCATGTAACCCAACAACTTCCTTTATGAAAATCTCTGCAATATTTGTTGCCTTATGTGTAGTCTTTACTGGAATCAAATGTGTTGCTTCAATCAATTTATCCACCACCACCATGATGAAATCATGTTGCTTCACTGTTCTAGGAAGCTTAGTAATAAAATCAATTGTAACTACTTCCCACTTCCATTCCAGAATGGGCAATGGTTGTAGCAAACCTGCTGGGTGTCTATGCTTTGTCTTTGCCTTTTAGCATTCTAGACATTTGGCTATGTAATTAGCCACTTCCTTCTTCATTCTTGGCCAAAAGTATTGGCTTCTTACTGCTGCAATTGTCTTCTAATATCCCGGGTGCCCTACATATAGCACATTGTGCATTTCCTTCATAACTGCATTTTTCAACTCATCGGAATTCAACACATATACTTTCCCCTTGTACATGAGAATTCCATCTTCTTTCAGCTCATAGAAATCAAATTTCTGCTGAAAATTACCTTGTTGTAATGCTTATTTTATTTTCACATATTGTTGATCTGAATTCGCCGCTGCAATAATTTGATCTTTCAAATATGTCATGTACACGTTGATGGCTACCACATGCACTTCATGAGATCTTATGTTGAGTGCATCAACTACTTGATTTTCTTTGCCTTTTATATGCTTAATTTCGAAGTCATATTCACTCATAAATTCCATCCATCTAGTTTGTTTGACATTTGGTGTTGGCTGTCCAAACAAGTGTTTTAGACCACAATGGTCTGTTCTTAGCTCGAATTTCTTACCCATAAGGTAATGCCTCCACATTTTTAATGCATGTACAATATCTTCTAACTCTAGATCATGTGTAGCATAATTCCTCTCATGCTCTTTTAATTTTCTGGAATCATATCATACCACATGGTCCCTTTGACTGAGAACTCCACCGTTTCCTTGCATGCATCGGTGCACATAACAAAATCTTCATTTGGATCCGCAATCTTCAGTATTGGTGCACTTGCCAATATTTCCTTCAACTGTTGAAAACTCTCTTCACACTTGGAAGTCCATTCAAATTTCACTCCCTTCTTTTGAAAAGAAGTGATTGGACTTGCAATTCTTGAGAACCCTTTTATGAATATTCGGTAATAACCGGCAAGACCCATGAATGATCTGACCTCTGTCACATTCTTTGGCGTTGGGCATCCTCTAATGGCCTCTATCTTCTCAGGATCAACTTCTATCCCTGCTATTGAAATTATATGCCCCAAGTAGTGAATCTTCTTTTGGTAAAAGATGCACTTACTTAGCGTAGCATACAATTTATGCTCTCTTAAAACTTGCAACACCATTTTTAATTGTTGCTCATGTTCTTCTTCTGATTTAGAATAGACGAGGTTATAATTTAAGAACACAATCACAAACTTGTCCAGGTACTCCCTGAATACTCCATTCATCAGGCACAAAAAAACTGTTGGGGCATTTGACAACCCAAATGGCACTACCATGAATTCATAATTCCCATATCTTGTTCTAAATGTTGTCTTGTTGATGTCTTCCTCCTTTATCCTTACTTGATGATAGCCCGATCTCAAGTCAATCTTCGAAAATATTCTTGTACCTTTCAGCTGGTCAAACAAATCATCAATTCTTGGAAAATGACACTTATTCTTTATGGTAACCTTATTAAGCTGCATGAAATCAATACACAACCTTAAGGTTCCATCCTTCTTCTTTCCAAAAAGAATCGGGGCTCCCCAAGGTGACACACTTGGGTGTATATACCCCTTCTTCAAAATTTCTTTAAGCTGCATCTGCAAATATTTTAATTCCGGTGTACCCATTTTGTAAGGTGTCTTAGAGACCAGGGCAACTCCTGGCACCAAATCAATAGAGAAATCAATGTCTCTTTTTTGTGGTAGTCCCAAAATTTCTCTAAAAATATCTTCAAAATCCCTCAAAACTGGATGGTATTCGATGCTTACCACTTTGTCTTTGGTTGCCTCCTCCATATGGGCTGCAAACATCTGACATCCTTTGTGGAAGCTCTTCTTCAATTGCATAGTTGAAATCTCTCTAATAGCTACAACTCTTGGAATGCCTTGAATCTTGCCTTGCTGCCCTTCCTCATCAAGACACGTGATTGTCTTGTTGTAATAGTCTAGGACAACATGATGTATCTCCAACCAATCCATACCAATTAGACAATCATATGAACCCAATGGTATGATGTTTACATCCACCTTTGTATCGAGTCCATTCATGTCTACTAGACAATCTTTAACCAACTCATTGATTTTCCTCTTAGCCCCCGTGGCTAACTGAACTAACCAAGATTTCTTATGATTACTTCTTTGCAAATTAAATCTTTCAAGAATGTTATCATTTATGTAACTATGACTAGCTCTATAATCAATTAAAATTGCTATGGGCTCATTATTGATCTTACCTTCCACTTCAATCATGGGAGATTGATACTCTTCCTACTTGTTATCCAAGGCTGTATAAATCCTTGGCATGCTCTTGCCCATGTCTTCCATGGTTTCAGCCTCTTGAATTTTGTGGACAATTCTTATTATTTCTCCTTTGTGAGGGCAATCCTTATATAGATGATTTCCCCCACATCCCCAACATTGCACCAGTTGCTGCCTTGTCCTTTTTCCAAATGAATCTGCAGTCTTGTGTTCATTTTGGGCAACTTGACCTTGCTGATTTTCTTGGGAATTATTCGTGAAAAAGGGTGGTTTAAAACCCTTATGCATTTGATCCTTCTTATCCTTCATCTTGTCATTCCAAAGCTTTTTGGAAAACTAGTCTTCCTTTGCTCTGTACATACAAATGCCTTGCTCTCCTTATGGTTTCCTCCAAGGTTTTGGGGTTGTCATATTGAATCTTATCACTGTAGAAAGAGGGTAACCCACTTAGAAACCTTTTGATTTTGAATTTCTCATCCTTGAGGAAGTCAACATACTTCAACAATTCAAAGAACTGCTTCTCATATTCCTCCATTGTCATGGTTCCCAACTTGAGTTCAAATAACTCTTTCATCTTTCTTTCATAGTAATGCTCGAACAAATATTTCTCTTGGAAATATCCCTTGAAATCCCTCCATGATATTATTTTCTCATCAAGGTTCTTAGCTTGCTTAAGTTGATCCCACAAAATGGTTGCTTTCCCTTGCAAGTGGTAGGTGTCGATTTTAGCTTCTACCCGAGATGGGTAATTATGTAGCTTGAAATATTTGTTCATTTCCAACAACCATGCCTTAACATCTTCTCCTTTCTTGTGCTCACCATTGAAAGTTGGTGGCTTATTCTTCCTGAGTTCACCCTACAAGATGTTTGCCTCTGGTATTCTCCTTTGCCTCTGAACATGAGACACACTTGGGCTGCTCCCTGGACCTGAACTTGCATGAGTTCTTCTAGTGGAATGCCTTGGATAATGATAGCGTCTACTCATGCTTCTTAACTTCCTATCATTCCCATGATCATCTCTTTTGCTATGGGATCTTGATGTTGATACTTGTCTAGCAATAACTGCTTGATTGGTGCCAGATTCCTTGTTAACTTGCTTCTGTAGCATATTTATGCTTTGAAGTATTTCTTCTTGAGCCTTCATGATCCTCTCATTATCATCCCTATAGCTTCACACTTCTTTTTGCAGGCTTCTCATAGTTACAGTCTGCTGCCTATCTCTTCTCCCATTAGACTCAGTCTCAACATTACCCATGCTAATATGCAGACCTCCAATTTCTTCGTCATGGCTGTAAAACCCTTGAGCATCCTCCATGTCTTTAGTTCCCATGCCTCAATTTGTGTTTTGAGCTAATAGTTACAACAATTACAAGTTGCAATTTCCACTCTTTTGTTACTACAAAATTCACTTTTATCACTTTTGAAGAGAATATAATGCCCAAATCAAAATTATGGGTTGACAGATCTCTTCTACTCCTCAAGACCTTTCCAATGACTATTTGTTTGCTCCAATCTGAGCTGAAAATTATGGTGGCAAAACAATGAAGGAACATTCATTAGCACGTGGAACACAATATCAACGCTCAACAACCGTCCGATCATTTCTTGATTAGATCTCTGCCATCGATTTGTCTTAATGGATTCACCGCAGATCTAAGTCATATTTCTTCATACCTTCCATGAACCCACCACCAACACTTATCTTCTTTTTCCTTCGCGGAATCACGAACTCGCAGACTCATAAACTTGTAACTTCCTTTCATGAGTCTGTCTGTGAAGTCCCAACACTTAGCCATTTTTCCATCTACATGGAGTCGCAGACTCATAAAATTGTAACCTTCCTTTCATAAGTTCGTCCAAGAAGTCCCAACACTTAGCCATTTTTCCATCTACATGGACTCGCAAACTCATAAACTTGTAACCTTCCTTTAATAAGTTCGTCCGAGAAGTCCCAACACTTAGCCATTTTTCCATCTACGCAGACTCGCAGACTTAACACTTAGACAAATTCCAAGATCTTACTGCAGTTTCGTGGGACTGACAGTTGGCCTGCCACATGGCTCCACATCACCTGCCAACTGTCATCCCATCGAACATGTACCCGCCACGATGGCAATACATGTCTTTCTTCTACCACGTCAGTTAACACGTGGGCTCCATGTCATGCTGATGTCATCATTTGAAAAATACCCAAATTTTTTCGATCTTGCTTATGTAAAAAAATTCCAAAGAGGCTCAATTCTTCACATTACCCATGAAATTCTATCAATTTTACAACAATAATTTAATAAAACAAGTTGCAGACATACTCCATAAATTAATTCTCTGCAAGTTTCCTCTCTAGCGTTATGCTAACTCGGCCCATCCAGGATTAGCGTTGAAAACTGGGCTCTGATACCACTTTGTAACGTACCCATCCACCTAGGTTGGGCCACGTCACACCAAACAATTTGTCTTACGACTCTGATACCATAATGTAATCATTCCCCAACCCAACCAAGGAACCTTACGATGCGAAATACATATAAAAAAGAAACTTCTGCTAACTAAAGTAATTATTTTATTGTTAGTTGATTTCCTGTAGCTTATAGCTACAAATCTAAAACATATTTAGCTATTGTCTATAACCATAAAACATATGCATCTAAACCATGTTAATAATCAACATGGAATGCAACTAAAACACTCATTACATCAACATATAAGTCATTCTCATTTACGCAGAGTTCACACAAAACAATAACACATGTAAATAACTCAACAACAAGATAAAACACTTATCTTTAAACAAGAATCATGCAACCAACTGTTTGGGATGGACGTTCCACCCAACCATAGACTGACTGTTCCAAATCTCAACAGCCAGTCACCCCCGAGATGAGGTTAGTAATCCACAAAAGAGGGTGGTCTCTCACAGTCCACTCACAACTCATAAAACTCATAACCCAATTGATATTCTCCTACAACTATCCAAATTTTTCTACCAGCTCTCTTCCTCCTGACCTACCACAACCCAAGGAATGCACCATTGATTTTGATTTCCCCTTTTCCCATGGAGGAGCCTACAGTTGCCTCAAAATCAGCTTGGTGATTTAGTCCTCTTAGTACATGATAGAATTTGACTTGATCGAACTCCCTCACTAGGTTCAGGATTCTGGAGAAAAGCTGAGACAGAGGGAGATGCTTCGGCCTTTTTCTTCCAACCAAGGATTGAATTACGATCCTGGAATCCCCAAATACCACCAGATTTGGAATTAGAAGAGTCCTTGCTTGGCTGAGGCCTTGCCAAAGAGCGAGGTATTCCGTTGAGTTGTTGGAGAGAAGACCAAGTCCCCAAGCGAAGGAGAGGACTAAATTGCCTTCCGGATTATAAAGAACACCACCTCCCCCTGCATTTCCAGGGTTACCCTTTGAAGCACCGTCAAACAACAGCACATGCTTTTCAAGTGTGGATCTCCATTTGATGAATTCATTTTCTTCTAGTCTTATTTCCCAGGGCGAATGGATACTCTGCGAGGTCTTGATCCTTGACACCAGCATTGGGTCCATCTCTAAAAACTAGCTATGGGTAGTCTGATCAGGTGAACTTTCATTACAAAGCAAGGGTTTAGAAGACACTAGCTCGTTGACTAGACTCTTGACTTTTGCTGCCAGGTGAGCAGGGGGAGAAGCTGAATCTCTGAAGATTCTTCCATTTCGTTCCAGCCAAATGTTCCAACAAATTAATTTAGGAATCCATACCCAGCAGTTTTTTAGAAGACTCAATTTGGCCAAAGGGAAGGGAGCTGTGTTCAACCAGGAATGAAATAGATCAGAGATGGAGGCAGGAAGGGTAATGTTGAGTTGGCCCAAGACCAGATTCCACAACTTAGAAGCATAAGGGCAGAGTAAGAGCAGGTGGACAACAGATTCCTCATTGTTGTAGCACAGAGGGCACCTTGAAGGGCCTTCCCACCCTCTTTTCCTAAGAATGTCGAAGGTGAGGATGTTGTTGTGTAACAGGGTCCAGCAGAAAAGGTCAATCTTGGGGAGAGAAGGGAAATTCCAGAGAGTATTCCAAAGTGTGGGATCCGAGGGGACCCAAGGAATGTCCATTAAAGCAGTGTAACCATCAGCTACGGAGTATTTTCCTGTAGTGCAGCCCCATCCTCTCTTGTCCTTCGATCTAGCAGAGATGGGGGACAATCCCTGCAGCGCTCTAAGGAGACTGTTTGCTTCCCTGATCAGGAAATGAGGGACCTCTCCCAAATCCCAAGAGCTCCAAGATCTTTTCTCATTCTGGTTCCACACCGATATGTCCCACAGGGTTTTTTGATTTTTCGAGATTAGCCACTTCTTTATGTTACCCAGCTCGGGATTTTGGCCTAAGGGAGAGTTTCCTAGAATCGAATCCTCCCAGAGGTTAATTTTTTTCCCATTTCCAGGGATCCAGTACAGATTGTTGTTGATCAGTTCCTTCGCCCTTTGACAGAGAGCAAACACTGTAGATCCTTTCACTGTACCCTGAGGTCTGTCCAAGCATCTTTCTTTGTGGCCCTGGAAGTATTTTAGCCGAATAGCCTTGGTGCTCCAGGAGCTTTTCTCGTAGACCATTCTCCAGAGGATTTTCCCTCCCAAGGCAACATTATGGGTGGCTACATCTCGGATCTGCAGCCCTCCCTCAGCTTTGGGATTTTTGACTTTATCCCAATTTACTAAGTGGATTTTTCCTTCTCCTTTCTTCCCTCCTTCCCAGAGAAATCTTCTAAGAAGTTTGTCAATTTGGGAGAGAATGCCTTTTGGGGCCAGCAGCGAGGAGGCTTGGTAAATCGGCATAGCAGTCAGGACTGAATTTATTAGAACCAGCTTGCCCGCTTTGTTCAGCCACGAGGCACCCCAGGATTGGATTTTTCTTTTGAGTTTGTCTATCACAGGGAGCCAAAGGCTGTTTCGAGGAGGTGCTTTGACCAAAGGGATTCCAAGATAATTAATCGAGTCCCAGGCTGTAGTGCCTTCCATTTCTAGGATTCTAGAGATATCCAGCATTTCCCTTGGGGTGCAGTTCCACCCATAAATTTTGCTCTTTCTGTGACTGATCTCACTTCCTGAGGTCATTTTATACTCAACTAACTCTCTTTTGAAATTAGAGGCAAACCTGAGGGTTGCAGGGCTCAAGAGGAGGGTATCGTCAGCAAATTGTGCATGATTTAGATTTCTGACCTAGGGTGCTATCTTGATGCCAACCAGGGATTTCTGCTGGAGGCAATTATCTAATTGGAAGCTTAAAATAGAGGCTTGGATAGCATACAGCAGGGGGGACAGGGGGCAGCCTTGTCTGAGGCCCCGGGAGGCTTGAAAAAAAGGGGCAGATCTTCCGTTAACAAGGGGAGCTATCCAGGGACCGGAGATACAAGCCTTGATCCAGTTTAAGATTTGGGAATGGAATCCTAACTTAGACATAACCGCAAACAAAAAACTATGGCAGACTCTATCGAACGCATTAGCAAGGTCTAGCTTGACAATCATACCTTTCTCTTTTCTTTGGCAGCTGGAGTGAATCGCTTCCTGGACCAGAATAATGTTGTCCTGAATATGACGGCCTTTCACGAACCCTCCTTGATTTTCAGGAATGATCTTAGGGAGGATGGATTTGAGCCTATTTGCGATGATTTTGGTTATTAGCTTGTAGCCTATGTTGCACAAGGAGATAGGCCTGAATATTGAGAAGCATCGGGCTCCCTTCTCTTTTGGAATGAGGGCAAGGAAGGACGAATTTGTACTCCCCCCTATCTTTGCACAGGTCTGGGACTTTTTTACCGTTCTGATCAAGTCTTTCTGAATAATATCCCAGCAGGAGATGAAGAATCTGGCTGAAAAGCCGTCAGGACCAGGGGCTTTGTCTGGATCCATCCCCTCCAGAGCAGATTTTATTTCTTCAGCGGTGACCGGAGCTACTAGATTTCGATTGCTTCCTTCATCAACCAGCAACGGGATCAGATTAAGAGGGTAGTTTTCAGGGTTAGGAGCCTCCCTATTCTCTTCCGTGAAAAGGTCTTGGAAGAAATCATGGGCAGCTTGCTTGATGTCATCAAAATTTGTTAAAATCTGTCCTTGAAATTGAATTTCTTTTATGGTGTTATGACTTTGTCGGGCTTTAGCTTGTTTATGAAATAAAGAAGTATTCTTATCCCCTGCTTGGAGCCAGAGGCTCCTTGATTTAACTCTCCAGTATTCTTCTTCTCTTCTCAAAGCTCTGTGTAACTTTTTTTGCAACTCAGTTTCTCTATCTAGATTGCTGTCAGAAATTGGGCCACTTTCCATTCCTAGCTGAAGGTTTGAAAAATATCTTTGAGCCTTGATCCTTTCCTGGACAGGAGAGTTTTGATTTTTGGCCCAAGCCTTTAGGTCTCCTTTTAATCTTCTTAATTTCTCTTCCCATATGGAGAAAGGAGATCCAATGACAGGAAGACTCCAAGAATCCGAAACAATCTCCAAAAACCCCTTAGAGCTGACCCAAAGGGGGCTGAAGCGGAAGGGGATGGGACCTAGGTTTTCCCCAGAGGAGAGGGTAAGGGAGATCGGTTTATGGTCAGAGGTGTAGGAGGGAAGAATATCAGAGGAGGCATAGAGGCCAAGGGTTAGGAAGGAGGAATGCAAGAGAAATCTGTCCAGTCTTGCAGCTATATGGCCAGGACCTGATCTTCTATTGGTCCAAGTGAACTTACCTTTGCTAGGCTTTATATCTTCGAGGTCCCAATCTAGCATGAGATCCTCCACCCATTCTCTGGCCGGGTCTCTTACAGGAGATCCCCCTTTTTTCTCAGAGGTGGCTAAGGTGACATTTAGGTCGCCTGCTAGGACTAAGTTTTCATGGGGGGTATGACAAAGGAAATTGTGAATTGAATCCCAACATTCTTTCTTTTCAGATAACAATACTAGAGCATAAACATTAAAAATACTTACCAGGTTTCCTGATTCTTTATGGAGAAATTTTGTGAACAACCAGTGGATATTGCTTTCTTCTTCTACAAGCTCTAGAACAGAGGAGTTCCAAAATGTGCCCAGGCCCCCTGAGGCACCTCTGGCACTGACTGCTCTTCCGTTACCTCTCTTCCAGAACAGATTGCTTGCTTGGAGGGCTTCAGAGTCCTCCATATTCGTCTCCTGGATAAGCAAGACTTCAGGATTTGACATTCTCACAAGGTCTTTAATTGCTTCTGTTTTTACTTTGCTGCCAAGTCCTCTGCAATTCCAGGAGACCAATTGCATTAAGAACCAGAGGGGGAGATGGGGGCTCCCTTAGGAGCCTTGCTTGCCTTTACATATGATCTGGTTACTATCATGTCCAGGATAATTTTCTGGGATCCAACCATTACATCCCGGTATGATCTTTCTTCCCTCTTTTTCCTATTGGTTTTTCGACCTCTTCCTGCTCTTTCTGGGGTTCCCACTGAGCTACTGGTTTCAATGGCTTCTTCATCTGAGTCAGCTCCTGACTCGGTGCCCAAGGAGATGTGTTCTTTGTCTGATTTCAGCTGGTCCTCAGCAATATCACTGGTATTTTCAGGAGGATCCGGGGGAGTTTCCGTTGGCTGGGATGGAGGGGAAGGGAGAGGGGTAGCGGAATGGGGTCCAGGACGGGGATCTGCAGGAGTGTTCGAGGAGGAGGGTTGTCCGCCACCCCCAGAGGATCGACTGTCTCTTGCTTTCTGCGAGTTTTTGTTCCGCTTTACTTGCTGCCACCCATCTGTGGTTTCTTTCTCTGTTGATTGAAGTTTTGGACAGTTCTTCTGGAAATGCCCATGCTCTTGGCAATTTCTGCACTTGAAGGGTAGATGTTCATAGTCCACTTTTTGATAGTGAGACCAGTCTCCTACCGTGAGTTTCACTGCTTCGGGGATGCCGGCTTCCAGGTTGACTTCGACACAGATTCGGGCACAAGTATAGTTTGCCTTGGTTGCAACTTTGTCTATGAATTGTCCTATTCCGTTGCCGATCTGCTGTAGAGACTCATAACTCCAACAGTGCACTGGGAGATTGGGCAACCTCACCCATACCGAAACTTCCTTGGGGGAATCCACATTTGGGTCGAAATCAAGAGTCCACCGATTAAGGTAGAGCCCTTGAGTGCCCATGAAATAAGGGCCACTTCTGAATATCAAGTCTCTGTCAGTTTTGTCTATGAACTCGAAAATGAAGTATCCTCTTCCCACCGAGTAGCAGGTGACCCCATGCTGTAGGTGAGGTTTCCAATTCCTCTGTATCCAATCGTCCGTTGTCTTTGGGGAAGGCCAAAGCCCCATAAACTGGCCAACTAATCCTCTATCAGCCAAAGCCAACGCTATTTTGACTGGCTGGGTCTCTGGAAGGGCGATTTCAGGGATCTCTTCGAGTTTCTTAATGAATTTCGGGACTTGAAGGGGGCCAGGACGCTTACGACTGCTTCCCACGAGTTTTCTGAAGGCATCTGCGTCAGAGAGGGGGGGGGGAAGAGGCTGAATCCCCACCCCCAGGGGCGGCCATGGCTGCCTAGGGGCGATCTCGAGCTATGCAGAACCCTATCGCATCACGCTTTTGGATGCATATTAAAAAAGGTTCATAAAGGGATTTTCCAAGATTGGTAATGCCATTACTTCATTACAGAGAAAGGGGAAGATATTTGTATGGTCACCAGAGTGTGAGGTCAACTTTCAATAGCTAAAGAACATCCCGACGAATGCCCCTATTCTTAATATTATAGAGCCATAAAAGGATTTCTTGGTTTATACTCACGCTTGCAAAGAAGGACTTGACATAGTTTTTATAAAATAAAGGAAAGTGATTTTCTATGAATCATGGAATTCGAATGAGCATGAGAAAAATGATTAAAAGTCAAAATGTTGAACTTTATGATAGGGAGGTAGAAGGATTTATTGATGAGTATTCTTGAGCAACAGAGAGGGCTATAGAACAAAATAAGAAGAAATTTCTTGCAAATAAAGAGGCCCTATGGGGGCTAAAGAGTAGGGCTTTGTGGCTTGCCAAAGGTAACGAGAATACAAGTTTTTGTCAAAACTTTGCAAATTATAGGAAAAATATAAATACACTTTGGAAAGTTCATAGAGAAGATGGTTCCAAAGCAACAAATTTCAAGGACATTGTTGGTTTAGGAGTGGCTTGTTTTAAGAAGATATATAAAGAAGAAGATAGAGAAAACATAGCAGAGGTTGTTAAGATAACCTTTTAATTCCCCGGCTTTGTTGATTAGGTAGCAAATGGGACATTGATGGAGGAAATATCAGAATAAGAACTGCAAGCGATCCTTCGTAGCTTTTAAAAGGACAAGGTCATGGGCCATACGGTTGGACAATGAAGTTCTTTTTGGGTTTTTATGAAGCTATAGAAGATGATTCATTAAGGGTCATTGAGAAATCAAGGAGCATATGAAAGGTTCTAGGCATCACCAATTCCACTTTTATTGCCTTGATTACAAAAAAAGACAACCTTATTTTCTTTGATGACTAAGCCCATTTCCTTTTGCAATTGTATCTATAGGATAATAGCTAATATTATTGTTCTGAGGGTTAAGGAACTTCTTTCCGAGGCTATTTATAATGAGCAATTTAGGTTTCTTCATGGAAATCAAATCCATGACGCTATCGTGGTCGCATAACAAGAGACACATTCTATAAAAACAAACAAATTATCAGCTATGGTATTGAAGTTATGCCTTTCTAAGACATATGATTGATGAATTGGTTGTACTCGAAGCTTATTGTGATTCACATTAGGTTATGTGTCCATATTATGAATATGATTATATGTTATATGATATCAATGTCCTTTGCAATCTTAATCAACGATTATCCATCTAATTTTTTTAGACACTCAAATAAACTCAGGCAATGATGCCCTTGTCACCTTTGCTCTTTCTGATCGTGTTGAAGGGCTCAATAGGGCTTTATTGGAGATAAGAAAAATTGGATCACTAAAAGTTATAAAACTAGGACCATCTCTTTATATCATTGATTTGCTTTTTGTGGATGATGTCTTATGATTATGTGAAGTTTCATGGAGAGATGCAAGTAAGTTGAAAGAAATATTAGACAATTATTGGTACGAAGGCAAATTTGCAAAAAACTTATATTTATTTTAATGGTGTGGTGTAGTGTTCCTTAACCCTTAGACTTGAAACATGACCATGTATATAGAGAATATGTTTGCAAAATAACTAGGATTAAGAGATAATAATATGAAGTTTGTAAAAGATACCTTTGTGTTATGATATTACAAAGAAGGAAAACAATGTTGTATTGCCTCTTAAGATGGGGCGACCTTTCACTGAGAAGAGATCCAAATACACAACACAACTCAAACATTTCATAGTCTCCTGTCTCTTTAAATAACTTTTCAATAACAAAAACCCTAATTGCTTGTGGTTCTGTCACTAATGGGTACATACTAGCTATTGGGCCTTATAAAGTGGACCCTGTTGAGGTGAGGAATGGAAAGTCCTCACTCAAGCATTTTCGAATCTTACTTGGCTAAGGTAAGATAGGCGAGAATGTTACTTGTTAAAATATAATGGATGTGCTCATTTTACCATTGACAATATCACTATTGTCACGCAACCATAGGCCGAAGCCACCCTATAAGCACCTTAACCTTGAAAGAGAATCACTCTGGAAGAAAACCCTAGGCTAGATATCTAAACAAAGGGTAGCACACCTTTCCCCAAGGATAACGCACCAATAAGAGATAATTAGATAGTCCAAACCCTAACTAGGAGATAGTCCAAGCCAAACGTGATCTGCTAGCTACAACAGCTGCAATGGAAGCTCTCCTCAAACCTGCGCACAAAACTGGGCACTGCAGTGTGCACAAGTGCTGCTTTGCAATTCTGAGACTGCCTGCCAGAATGAAGACTAGCCTCCTATATTTATACTGATTCTGGCTAACTTCCTGGGCCAACTTCTCATTCTGGGTATCTGTTTGTTCAGTATATATTATTTCTTCTGGCCGACTTCTTATCTTGGAGGCTAATAACCTAATACAAGTTGTCTTCTTGAGCCGACATGTCTTCTAGGGTTATTAGCCAACTCATTAGGGTTTCTTTTTGCTTCCCGGGATATTCTATTCTTGTCAGGTTTACACGTGGAGGTAAATACCTATCGAAGCTACCATAATATCAACACTCCCTCCTAGCTAGGGGGGTATTACAGGTAATGGTCTTGAGCACAAACATACCATTCACTCGGTAGCATTAACATAGTTGTATATGATATCTTATGACTAGATCACGAGCACCATCATCATCATTAGTGTAATCAACTGCATCATCTCTCGAAACCATACTCTATCTGAGTAATCATACATGATGCTCACTCCACAGAGTGACACAAGAGCCATTCTTCTAATCTGAACATACGCCCTAGAAGAGTAGATGTTCTGAACCATTTTCCGTCTGGGAAATCTTTGTCCTTTAATCATCCATTTGGTTGACAATCATTTACCAAACTCTTGATAGTCTTCAAGGTAATCGGAACAGAATAGAAAAAAATTGTGTCTATCCATAGTAGTACATAACTACAATCCAGTGGTACACTACCACACCAAGTAGCAAACAAGTACTTGAACAGTAATGTATAGTCACGAACAGTGGAACAAATCCACTACAGTAGTATATATCTACTGTCATACAGTCTTCATAACAATCTTCTGATATCAACCTGCATAGAAACAATGTTATGACATAAACTAAATCATTTGGGCCATTCTTCCACTCACATCTGTGAGATCTCGGAAGAGCATCTGCCCTCAAAAAGTAAGACATCAATGATGAGCTATCTGGACTATTCTTCTCAAGCAAGGAAGAATAACTGTCCTAATTTCTTAGCCTGGACCATTCCCCACCCTGGGCCATTCCTCCGACATTAAACAAAGTGTAACCTGGAGAGAATGAGTCTGCCCTAAGGAATGCCTGTCCCTGATTTCTAAGCCTAGACCATTCCCCACCCTGGGCCATTCCTTCAGCACTAAACAAAGTGCAACCTGGAGAGAATGAATCCACCCTAAGGAATGACTGTCCGAACCATTTCCTTTGTTAACCACAAGAGGAAAAGACTGTCCTGTACCAACCTCCAAAATGAACCATTCCTCATGTTAACCACAATGAGAAATCATTGTCCGGTGAGGCAGGCCAGTCTTCTTGAGTAACCCTCAAGAAGAGAGACTGCCCTAGACCACTCCCCACGTTAACCACAATGGGAAGTTGTTGTCTATGGTACATCAACAATCTGGACCATTTTCTGAACTGAAAAATGTCTATCCGTCAGAAATCTCAATCCACTTTTTGAAGTGGAAAGAATCTGCTCATCCTGGACCATTCTTCGAACTAAAAAATGACTGTCCATCAATCAATAATACATCAGTGCTCCCTCCCAACCTGGGAGTTATCTCTTCCTTTCTCAATAAGGAAGTCGTCTCCACGAGCTCCAACTTGAGTATGCAAACTCTTTCATCTTGAACAAAAGCTTTACCAAGATGTCTGCTTATCTGCTCATCTATGGAGATATGTATTGGAGAACCACTTTCTCCTTTCTGGACTTCATCATAGATAATGTAATGCTTGATTTCAAATGTACTTCGGTCTGGAACACTGGTTTTCTCTGAAGGCTTCATGTAGTTCTGATAAATAAAGTATATCACTGTTGGAAAGACTGGAACATATCCATGTGGCACTTCTTCTGTCATCATGAGATCTATTCTTCTGAGTAGTCATCTTGATACAATATCTCTGTTATAGAAAATCTTCACCATGCTTCTGCTGTGCACTGGAGGTTTTTCCACCAAGTTATCTTCTTCCATCTGCATACAAGGGTCTCTATACCTCAAAGTATTGAGGTTGCTCTTCATACGCTCTTTGTTCAATTTCTTTGGAGAATAATCTTTGCATTTATTTGATGTAGAACTCCAACCCATGTATATTGCAGATGATATAATGACTCATGTAGAGGTATGTCTGGTTTATTAGAACAAGTAATCATCATAGTATTCTCCTTCCATCTGGGAGAACCTCTAGTTCTGGATCTTGCAATGCTTTCATATATACACTATTCTTCATCACAACTTTCAGTTTCTCTGCTTGATTGCTTTTATTGGGTTCATATCAGGCTGGTAATCTTGTGATTCTTAATACAATAACTGGTTGTTCTGGCTTCTCTTTCTTTCTTGGAATCTTCATGTTCTTCCTATTGTTTTTCTTTATCTCTTGGGTCCATGGAGTTTCTTATAGATTCCATGCCATAAGAGTTCCACTTCTTCCTTTCATCATAGGATCACAGCTGTGAATGGACAACCAATGATACTTTAAGGCTTCTCTTCGATGAAGACTTCTTCTAATATTTTTCATGTTTTCTACCATGGATATATACTTCATCATCTTCGATGGATCGTAGAATTAGCTCCCTCCTAATCCTTGCTTCATGTATGAATGCATGCTCTTCTTTTTGGTGATATATAATCGACTCCCTCCATATAGGAGAGTCCATGCTTCCGTTTGCATCCTTATTCCCTTCTACAAAGTGTTATAAGTCTTTCTCCAATTTCCTCTTAATTGCTGACTTCTTTCTGTTTTTGCTTCTTCTAAGTCTCTTCAAAATTGATTCTGATTTCGCTTTATCTTGTAATAGCTTCCACATGATTTTTCATCCTTTCATGTGTAATATCTGACTTGTATAATGATATCAATCCTTATCTTGTTGTTCTTCCATAAGTATAGTTCTTCTTGGAACATATTATCTTCTAAGAGATAGATATACAAGATATGCAAACAAGATATGTACAAAAACTAAGAAGAGTATTGTTACCTTCAAAAGAAGAAGTCTCTTTCATCCTACTTAGTATTCTTTGTAGGTTCCTTTTCTTCGGCAACTAATGCTTCGTGTTTCTCCTTCCTTTTCTTTAGCTCAGGACAATGATTCTTGTAGTGACCATACTTTCGACAGTTGAAGCATTGTACTTCTGAAGTATCTTTCTCTTGATTTGTCTTCCTCCCTGAACCAAACTTCCTTTTGTTCCTGAAATTCTTGAATCTTGCTGTGAAGGCTTGATATCGTACTTCTTTTGGGGTTTCTCTTTTGCAATGATCCTGGATTCTTCTTGAGCACAACAAGTCCAAAGTTCTTCAAATGTAGGTTACTCCTTCCCTTGTGTTCATGCTTGCGGCAAATGCATCCCACATCTTGGGAAGACCATTGAGTACTATGTTTACCAATTCCTTCTCTGAAATGATTTCTTCAATAACTTGTAGTTGATATCTTAACTGAGAGATTCTCACAAAGTATGATGTTATGCTGTCATCATCATTCATCTTCATGTCACGAAGCTCATTCTTCAGACTCATTATTTGTCCAATGTTTCTGACTGAGAAGAGGTTTGTTAGGGCATTGTACATCTTCTTCGATGAGTCAAGATGGGAGATGTAGGGTATCAAGTGGTCTTTTATAGATTCCACTATGATACTCATAGCATTGATGTCACCATCTCTGATGTCACCGTCTCTGAACTTATCCATAACTGCAACGTTCTGTGTTTCCTTCTCTTTTCCTTCTTCAAACTCTGGTTTCACGGTCTTTCCTTTCATGATATCCAACACTTTATTCTTGGCAAGGATGAGGTCAATCCTTGTCTTCCACGCTCTAAAGTTAGAAGCTCCATCTAACTTGTTTTCTGACTTCATAGAGTAAGTCATGGCTTCCTTGACTTGGTAAACCCTAGATCTGACCAAAAACTCAAACTTGACGTCTTGGCTTGCTGAGAGTATCAAGAGATGCACTAGGCTAGGGCGCATTGATCTATCCATAAATTAGGTCAATCCCTTCACTTAAGGTGCCTCTACGAGAGGATTAGGGTTTCTGCAACTACACCTGCTAGTAACCCTAGCAGCAGTGCTACAGTGATTGCTCCTGCTAGAAACCCTAGCGATAGTTTTTTAACGAGCTTAATATCCTTACGGCTATGTTTCCTTCCAACGGTTAAACTGAATGAAGGACGTGCGGGTCCATAACCTGTTAGAATATAATGGATGTGCTCATTTTACCATCGACAATATCGCTATTGTCACCCAACCATAGGCCGAAGCCACCCTCCGAGCACCTTAACCATGACAGATAATCACTCCGGAAGCAAACCCTAGGCTATATAGCCAAACAAAGGGTAGCACACCTTTCCCCAAGGATAGCGCACCAACAAGAGCTAATCAGATAGTCCAAACCCTAACCAAGAGACAGTCCAAGCCAAACGTGATCTGCTAGCTACAACAACTGCAATGGCAGCTCTCCTCAAACCCGCGCACAAAACTGGGCACTGCAGTGTGCACAAGTGTTGCTCTGGAATTTTGAGACTGCCTGCCAGAATGAAGACTGGGCTCCTGTATTTATATTGATTCTGGCTAACTACCTGGGCCGACTTCTCATTCTGGGTATCTGTCTGTTCAATATATATTATTTCTTCTGGCCGACGTCTTCCCTTGGAGGATAATAACCTAATACAAGTTATCTTCTTGAGTCGACATGTCTTCTAGGGTTATTAGCCAACTCATTAGGGTTTCTTCTTGCTTCTTGAAATATTCTATTCTCGTCAGGTTTACACGTGGAGGTAAATACCTACCTCAGCTACCATAATATCAACATTATCCTGGGTTTATAGCCTATGCAAAAATATCAATCAACGCTCAAGAAATATGTTTTTGGAGTTGATGTTATTATAAAGTTGCGTGTTTATGCTAAAAAAATAAAATTCTAAAAAGTTTAAATGTAAATTATTAAAAAAAATAAAATGAATGAAGTAAAGAATATAACAATCTAAAAATCAGAAATATGCAAGTCTCAAATGAGAAAAACCATATTTTTATCAATAAAATCTTTTCTGAGTTACTACAAGAATGTCTCTTTTCAAACCCCTATGAGTTTGAGGAGCAAGATCAGGATTATAAGTTTAAGATATAATTGAACATCATACATAGACAATCGATGTCTGAAAGAAAATGACCATGACTGTATAAACTAGATCAACCAAGTCACAAGTCCACCAAGTATTGACTCTGCAAAATAATCTTAATCGGAACTAAAAACTAATCCAAATATTCTATTAAAAATACATAGACTGCCAAGAGAAATGAGTGACCTTATGAAGCACGTCAAATATCAATGCTTCCTAGTCCTTTCTTCTTTGCCACCTTTAGAAAGATCCTGCTATCAACAAGAGGATTTAGTCTTTTAAGAAACTCAGAAAATGAAAAGATGGAATTCAGAAATCTCAATATGAAACAAGAGCAAACCTTATCATAAGTGTTTCTCTGTAATTCCTCATGTCTTCTTTTTTCCTTTGGTTCTTCCTTTTATCCTCTAAAAGATAGTTCCTCAAGTAGTTGAACTAGTTTTAGTTACTAAAGTTAAATAACCTTAGTTGATAAATATGACAATAACTTTATTGATAAGGATGATAAATAAATAAATAATAACTAAATAGGCGGGGTCCCCTTTTATGTCTTTTAAATTTTCCAATCATTTCCCTTGTTTCTCCATAACCATCGTCATACTTTATGCACATACCATCGTAACAATAAATATAAATTGCAGTTGAAATAATCATGCTTGAGAACTAATAAACACTTGTAACTCCCAAAAAACTTATATAACATGATTTATGTTTTCTCAAAATAATAATAATAATAATAATATTAGTTGTCCAAAAGATGTGTCTCAAAGTCAAAAGATGCCACCATGACCATGAAAGTAAACTAAAAGTCATATTTTTTGTGTGAGGCTATCTGCCTCTATGCACTACCCTCTGACATTGTTGCCCTATCTTTAACTAAATCTGCACCTGCATATTTCTTTTCTTCACTCCTTGGGATTTCAGGGTGCATATCATTAAAAGTAATCATTCTTACACTATCTTCAAGTCTAAGATGCAAGGATTTAAAAATGTAGGATGATGTTTCAGAGGAATTAGAGTTGATTGATATGATAGGTTGTTGTTTCTTACTTGGTACTGGTTCAATATCCAAGGCTTTGTACTTTTTGGGAAGCTTGGAAGAATGTACATGTGAAGCTACATAAGCAACTTGATGAACTGGTAATAAAGGAGGTGGAGGAGGAAGATGTAAGGACATGCTTGGCTAGTGGCCAATACCAGATGGAGGATTAACTGGTGGATTGTTCCAACCATCATTGGTTGGAGGATAGGCTTGTACATGAGGCTGATCATGACTGTTTGCGATGCTTGGATGAGGTCGAAGATCATTAGGCTAAACATGGGGAATGGATGGTGGTTGAGGGGGTTGAAAAGTTGGGTCTCCCAGAAGGTTCAAGTAACCACTCTAAACTGATTGATTAAACTCTTCAGAGTTTGCATCAAAATGTATAGAGAACCTCATCCTCTTGTTCCTCCCTCTTTGACAAAATTCATTTGGCCCTCTACCTCTGTTACTTGTATTTCCTCTGTTGCTAGACCGATTACTTCCTTTGCTAAAAAAGCTCATCTATATCATCCATATCCAGATTAGAAAGTATATAATACACAACATATAAGACATCGAATACTATTTGTCAACGTGACTAAATTTGGATCTGAAATGACATAACCATGCAACATAAAAAGGGAGGTGAACATGAAAAGTGAATAAAGGGAAACATAAAAGGACTTTTGCACACACACCAATTTTATCTTTCTAACTCTAGAATTTGTCCTGAGAACGTCCATTATGTATAGGCCATTTCTCTTTCATAAATGTGAACATGGAAGTATATGGAGAATTGTGATTTGTATGAGTGGGAGTGATTTATGAAAAGTTAATTATGACAAGAATCACATATGGACTATTCAAATTCACAAACCTAATTAATGCATGTACATTTCCTTAATTCAACCTTTGAACTATTGTTATCAAAATAAACATGTTGTTAATAATATTTCATCTCTGTTCATCATTGCTATTCTTTCTTTCATGCCAAACTGAAATTTATACTTTAAATTATATAGACAGGGAGAAAGATGGACAAAGGGATTTTACAAATAGGATATGGGAGTATAACTTATGTAAAATGTTATGTATGAGAGGACAAGTGAAAGTGTATATAATTTAAACTGTAACTTCAAACAATATTTATGCCATCTCTAACACATACCATTGAGTTATGTGATTATCAAAAAGTCTGTGGTATATTTGATATACCTTCTGAATCGCAAATGTAAGACATAGATGTTCAAAACTAGACCAAATAATCATCCATACACATCGAGGATCAATATTGTTCATAAACTCTTTTAAACTTCATATCCTTTCGTTCCCAAACGATACTTTTTGAGAGTCAAAACAATAATGCTTAATCCAAACATAATTATCATTTCAAATGTATTGGACGTATGTACATAGGTATTTACCCAAAATAGAACTTAATAAACCTAAAATACTTTTAGTTCAGAGGATGAAAGGCGTGCTAAGAGTGGCAAGAAAAATATGGAATTGTTCAACTTTTAGAAAACACAAGTTTGTAACTTTTCCATTCTCATCAAATCATTTGATCATAATGCAAAATTGCAATCCCCATACAATAGCTCAAACTGGTTATGAATGTCTTTAGTAATTTCATAAAACCCGATTTCATCAATGGGTGTGAATTAAACAATCTTAGCTTAACCCATTTTTATCAACAATTGAATCAACAACTACATGTATCATCAAATTAATGTGAGAGTCAATCCATGTCCCAACTCATATAAAATATGTTAGTTTCGAGTTCAAAACCCTTTACCCTCATATTGAAACTACGGTGACAAAACTTAATAGGGTAAACTGAATAGTAAGAAGTTCAACTGTTAAATATTTAAAAACCAGGGTTCGAGTTCTTCTTTGAGCAGAACTTTCGATACCAAAAGAAACATATCCAAAACTTGCCACACCAAAATATTCTTAGTTCAAGAAATAAAAAGAAAACCTAGACCAAGTCGCAAGGGTTTCGTTATAGCAAAATGTGGCTTTTCATAACCTAGGTTGAAGCTGAAAACATATACAAGGCTTATTTTTCCCCAGTCGAAAAGACCCATCTCTTTTACTTTTAAATCTGAACTAGGTAAGCTTCATTCTTCATAAACTCAACGCATGAAACATAACCAGTAAGGATAAATCAATTATCGAATTGAGTTTTACTTATATATGAACCAACGATGAAAACCAAAGACTTCTATTTACTTTCTCATCATCGAGCTAGTCAGGAACAAATGGAAAGTGGTAGCATGAATATGGAAAAACCAGAAGTTAAACTATTCTTCTAACAAAAATACATTTCCTTTCATTTTCTTCAAGAAATGGTAGAGAAAGGGAGAGGAAGACATTTTCACGTACACAACACGCAAACCAGAGCCAAACGTAATCAATATAAAGACAAATGCAATGCAAGAGATGTAAAACTAGATGTGAACTCATACCTTGTTTCAATGCAGTTTTATACCAGTGTCGAGAGCCCAAAACAGTTACAACAACCAGCAAGCATGAGAGTTTCTCAATAACAATAGTGTTAAACTCTCTCAAAGCAACAAGAATGAAATTAAAACTCGAAAACCCACAAGCTAACAAGGTGACAGACTCGGGACTGTGGAGTGAATGCCCATGTCCCGTCAAATTCAATGCATGGCCATCTCCACTACCGACCACAAACAAAAATTGTGAAACACATATCCCACATAAACTAAAGTTCACTTTTACCAAATGCCATAACCAATCATGAGTTCAAACCCTAAGTCAGGTGAGCATCAAAAACTTATGCATGTCAAAAATTAATTATAAAAATCTTCCATTGTCACATCATAAAACTAACCAAATCCTCAATGCGAATATAGAGTTAAATATTCATAGTTGTCAAACACTGCATCGAATCGTGTGACCATCATATCGTATGGATCCATCAAAGTATATATCATGCATACAAATCACATTTTAAAACTTCAACCACGTGTCATATAGAACATTACCATTGACCCAAGATTATATCATGTAATCTTGCATGCAAACCATAGGTTTTGTATCCACTATTGAAACCTTGCAACCTATAAATTGTTTCATCATAACATAAGTTTATTTCCATAAAGGACTTTAAAAATTTTGAACCATAAAATCTATGATAAATATGTCGTGACAAACAATGGCAATATTGCTTCTTTATACATGAGAAAGCATATGTAGCATATCACTTGCATTTATTTGTTTCAATTGTATGAATAAAATAACTCTAAAATTTGCTTGCATTTGTGGTAAAACATAGCTTGGATAATGTTATCAAAATTGACTTATACAAACATGCCAAGGCTCTTCAAAACCGTAGAACTTTAACGATCCCATCTCTGAAACATAAGTGTATAAGTACTGAGAAAATGATAGAAAATAAATGCCTGTGATTTTTTTTCATAAGGGGACCCCACCTATTAGCTATTTAGTAATCATAATCACAGGCTTCACAATAATTTGTGAGCCTTTTATATACGTGACAAAAATTTGAGTCAACATCTGGCGACTCCACAGGGAAATCTACTTATAGCAGATTTAGAACTCATAATTTCTGGTTATTGTTTTGAAGTTGAAAGTAAGTTTGATGGTGTCTTCTCTTTCTCAAATATTTTGTAAAAAAATATTATTTTATCTTGAGATGATTCACTCATGGAGGGAAGCATGGGAAAGAATAAAGAGGGGGAACACCTGAAATCACCAGGTTTAAACAAGACATTCATAGGTACAACAAAAACTACAAAAGTAGTGTTGTAGACCGAAAGCCACTCATTCAACTATGTTGTTGTTCTAGAACAAATTAAGGAAAATTCTGCAAATAGACAATCTGACCAACGACTTTAATTGATCCAATTTGACTCAAAAAGTAAAGACTCAAAAAACAAAAAACAAATCTTAAAAGCAACAAAAGCAACAAAAACTGTACAAGTAGTAAATAAAAAATATATACAAGAAACGCTTAAGATAGTAAAATCATCCAGGTTCAACATAGTACTTCAAATCCGCACCATTAGTCATATAAGAAAATAATCACCCATCCAAATATTTCAACAAATAAGAATTATTAATAATAACAGAGGCGATTTTACAAGGACCCAACCAAATCTTGTGAAATTTAGAATGCTTACCTTTGTCTACATGAGCATAATCCCAAAGAGATACTTTTTCATCAGTTGGAAAAGTAGTTGAATTGGATTTCTTGTCAAAATATCTTTTAACAGATTGTTGTCTCGTTTTGAGATTTTCAAGAGCATGGCTTATTTGTTCTTCAAGATCCAACAGGGCATTTATCCTCTGAGGGATGTTTATAGAATTCAATTCTTCAACCTGCAATGCTAATCTTAGGGAAGTCAACTCAAGTTCAGCAAGCATAATAGCTTCTTGACCATATAATAGTTGAAAAGGGGTATGCCTAGTACTAGTTTTGGTGGTAGTTTGGTTTTCCCACAGTGCATAGATAGGAAATGTGTGCCACTGGCGAGGTTTGTCGTTTATATTCTTCTTTAGAATCTTAACCAGATTTTTATTTGTAGACTCACCTTTCCCATTTCCTTGCGGATAGAAAGTGGATGAAGTGAAATGATTCACCCCAAATTCGTTAAGAAATTGGGTAAATTTTGCAGAAATAAAAGCTGGTCCATTATAAAAAATGATTTCCATGGGAAGACCAAAACGAGAGAATACATTAGATTCCAAGAAGGTGATTACATGTTCATCCTGTGCATGTTTGAGTGGCACAACTTCAGTCCACTTGGTAAAGTAATCCATTACTGTAAGAATAAAAATGTGTTCAGCAGAGGATGGAGGATTAATGGGACCAATGAAATCTAATCCACATTTGGGGAAAGGAAAATCAGGGAGAACTGGTTGTAAAGGCATGGCATAAAATTTTTATCTCCCTACAAACTTTTGACATTCACTACAAGCCTACGTAAATTTGTAAGAATCTTTGAAGAGTGAAGGCAAGTAAAAACCAGTTCTTAAGATTTTGTTTACAGTGGCGTTTGTAACAAGATGACCACCAATATGAATGCTTGAATCTGTTGATCTGTGAATTTTCTTTAAGATTTGGGCTGTTATATCGTCTACGCAACATAACAACAATCCATCTGCAGTTCTGCCAAAAAGGGAAGAGATTAGATATTTAGAGGCTTCCAGACGAATCCTTCTACGTTGATAATTTTCAAAATTGTTAGGAAGTTTTTGAAATTGTATATAATAAATAATGTTCTTGTACCAAGGATGTTCTGATAACTCAAGATTTTCATGTTCAACTAGAAAAAGTGAAGACAAAGCATCCTCATCATTTTCAAAATGAACACTTGGTTCAGGGTGTTGAGCCAGGTGTAAGGCTAGGTCTCGTCCCTTGATAGTGTGAGAGGTTGTTATGGTGAAATTGTGTTATTATATTTTGGCAAGCCAATGTGTAATTTTTCCGGAAAGATTAGTTTGAGAAAGCAAAAACCTGACAGCATGCGAAGGGACTTTTACGTGCGTATGCTTACCTAAGATATAATGGAAAATTTTCTCAATAGCTTTCACAAGAGCATATGCATGTTTTTCAATTAAAGTATATTTAAATTCATTGTCTAATAGACTTGGCTCATGTAAGATATGGGATGGTCATTATTTTGATAATCTTTTTGAAGAAGGATAGAAGATATTGCCTCTTCAATAACATTAGTATAGATAATGAAATCCTTTTCAAAATTTAATTTCGCTAGAACCAATGCAGAACTAATAACTTTCTTGACTTCTACAAAAGAATTTTTGGTATCATCATTCCATGAGAATGACTGATCTTTCTTAATCATATTATGAATTGGTTTAACCATTCTTGAAAAATTGGGAATAAATCTTCGAACGCAATTGATTTTACCCACAAAAGATTGAATCTCCTTTTTTGAAGCAGGAGCTTGAATATTCTGAATGGCGGTAACCCTCTCGGGATCAATACTAATTTTTGAATCATAAACAATATGACCAAGAAGTTTACCATGTGTGATACCAAATATTGGCTTTGTAGGATTCAATGACATTCCAAACTTTCTGCATCTTAAGAAATTTTTTCTAAGATGATCAAAATGATCTTGTCGGTTCCTGAAATAAACCTCTACAGGCCTTACTCATATTGTAAAAACTTTTCGGAATCCACATTCCACAATCCTCTATTGAAGGAAGAATATGTCTTGATGGAAGGAAATTTCAACTTTACTCTAGGAGCTAGGCAAAATTATTCATGTGGATCCTATTGCATAACAAAGCCCTCACATGGGACAAATTGTAAAATAGGAACTTTAAAGGCCCTAGAATATGTTTCCTCTATTAAGAAGATGTAGAGACTAATCATTACCTCTTTCTAGAATGCGAATTCACTACAGAGGCCTGGACATAGATTCATAGAACCATAGGGGCCTCTTTTGGGTGGGATGGAGTAACTATTGAGGAAGCTTTGAAAACTTGGTTTAGTAATCAACACACTCACAAGTTCAAGTCACTCCCCTCGATAGTGTCCTAGGGTGTATGGATAGCCAGGAACCACACACTTTTTGAAGATAATGTTCCATCTCCTCAAATTTGTACTACTCAAAGCCTAGTCATTCTCTCAACTAACAAGACTAAGCATATTTAAATACAACAGGAAATTCATATACAAATTGTTGGATATATTGTCATTGATGTCAACAGTCGATGTGATGATATGTTTTTAATGATGAATTACCACAGATGAGATTGTCATTGATGTCAACAAGCATATCAGTTAGCAGAAGATGTCAAACAGTGTGCAGAGATCAATAGCGCAAGCTCAGGAGGAGGAGAAAACAGGAGAAGTGATTAGTTCAGAGATTAAAGCTCAGAAGGAGGAGAACATTGCATAATATATCAGGTAGCAGAATAAATTCGTGATTATTATTGATCACGACAGGATCAACAATGTTCCTATGATAAAAGCTCAGGAGGGTTAGCAAACGCAGAGATCAAACTTAGAAGGAAAAGCGTAAGCTCGGTAGCTATCCGACCAGAGTGAGAAGCCTCAACAATCATCTGATCAAGAGGTTGACTGCGTTGATCGTCTTATATAACGCGCATCGGTCATATGAGTAACCATGGGCTTGAGGACCATTGGAATATAGTGACTGTCGGATCTTCACGCCATTAATGTCAGGAATGAATTGCGGGGAGCGAAAGAAGAATTAAACCACTCGCTAGTTACAAACCCGCAATATGTCCAAATCGTCATATCACACAACTTCAAAGATCTACGACTGCGATTGATCCAAATAACGACCAATTAAGTTAGATTAAACCGTGATCATCAGATGCGCAAACACCAAATCTACGACAGGGATAGATTGCGAAAATTGAAAGGAAAATTAAATCACTTGCAAGTTGTAGTTCCACAATCATCGTTGACCGTTGATCTGCTTCGAGAATCTCCACAACCGTTGGATCATCTCAATGTGGGAGGATAGGATAAGCGGGGATAAAAGGTTGAGATTTTGATTAGCCGAATACCCGTCAACCGTCAAATTAAAATCGATTCCCGTCAGCCATCGGATCGTGTTAAAGTGGAAGGACATGATAAGCTACAAGAGCTGCATCACAGATGGATCGTGTCGTTGATCCGAGATCATGATCGAACGAACATCCTTCACTATGGGTCTAAAGATGTGAGGAACTTATGCTATGTCAGTTTGAGATTTGAAATACTCGGAGCCCGAAAATTCGAAGTAAATAAGGATCGTTGGATTTGGAGGATGAACGAGGATCGTTGGATCAAGACTGTTGGTTAGCAGACCACATCAGCAAGGATGTGTGGGAGATCCATGTCAATGAACCTCGTCAGCAAGGACACGTGGGAGATCCATGTCAAAAAACCTCGTCAGCAAGGATGCGTGGAAGACCACGTTAGCAAGTACACATCAAATAATTAGAAGATGACAAGTGTCAAGAGGAAATTGACTTGTGCCATGTCAACAAGTGACGTAAGCAAGTTACGTCACTCTGGGAGAATTGCTTCAGGAGTTTCAAATGTCAAAAGTTACGAAGTCCCGAAGGACGAAGATCCGAAGTTGCTCTCAACCGTCGATCTAAGAATACATCGAAAGTTAGGACAACCATTAGATCCAGGAGAAGAGCATGTGCCACATGAGGATCCACATCAGCAATGACACATGGCGCAATCAGACACTGACAAGTGTCAAGTTGATTCGACGTTTCAGGTATGTGAAAATAAAAAATCCGAGTAACACATGGTAGCTACTTGGATCGTGACACGTCATCAAGTGACATAAGCAGTTACGTCACTCAAGGAGTTTTGCTTTGGGAGATATACTACCAGTACTTGCCCCAAGTCCCAAAGTCCTGAATGCCAGAATCCCGAAGTGGACACGAGACGTCCTATTTGGAGATCACTTCGCGAGCGTTATCGATTGTCGGTCTACTCAGTGGAAGGATAGTGTAAGTGGAAACGTTAACCGACAACAAGCGGTCTCCATCATTGATGACTCACACAACAGGTGATCACTCCGGAGGAAAATGGAGCAACGTTTATTCGAAACCTCTGAAGTCTCGAACGCCGAAGTCCTGAAACGAACATAAGTCATTTGATATGAAAGATCACTTCGGGAGTATTCTCAATTGTTGATCATACTACAATGAAAGTTGAGGCCTGAGAATTTCTAAGCCCGGAGACACGAAAGGATCTTGACCGTTGATCAAGAGAGGGACACGCGTCAACCATTTGTCAGCTCCGGAAGAATAACGTACGGAGGAAAGAAGGAGTTTAAGATTTGATATCTCCGGAGTCCGGAGACCTGGAGTAAATGGTGGCCATCCATCTCAATGCTTGATTAAGTCATAGCCGTCAGATTTAACAATGAAGTATGAGTGTAAGGATTAACGCTAACCATTGATCTGGTTCCAAGATGTAATGTGAGTCGTCCAATCTTTTCGGCGATATCGTATTCAGGAGATTTGAAATGTTGGAAGTCACAAAGACCTAAAGGGAAAAGTGCCAAAATTTTGTCAGTCGTCCATCTCATCAGAATATCAAATCGTAACCGTTGAATCGATAAACACTCAAGCGCTCATCTTGCCTAACGTAAGGTCACCGTCGTTAGTCATATTCTATAAGAGTTTTAAAAAGGAAATTATAATATGTCGCTATAGTGGTAAAACCTGTGATTCTGTAATGCACCGTCACATGTGATGGTTTGAAGGAAGCACCTCCACCGAATCTGGTCTCTAAAAACAACAGATTCAGGATCGAATTTAATGGATGAAATTGATCCATAAGTGACCAATTTTACGAAAATCCATCACAGTGAAAATAATAATAGAGATTATGGTTAAGTTAATTAAAGAGGTGTGTTGGTCCAAACAAAGGGACATAGTGTTTCACACTCACACTGTTTTGAAGAATATATAAACATGAAAGAGTGGGAGAAGAATGTGTCTCTATACTTTAGAACAAAAGATAAAAATCTGAAGCAGATTCCAAGAAGATATCATAGGAAAGAAAATGTGAATTATAGAGAGAAGATGAAATGTGGTGATGAGTGTTTTATGATATACATCTGATCATAATATAGAGTTGATTCTATAATGGATCACTACTACTAGAGTTGAATAAATTATAGTTGGATAGATTGGGTTCTATCAACAAGATGGGTCTTGCGCCAAGTTGGGTCTTGCCTGAGAGTTGGTGCTCCTTGCTTTAGTTGGTGCTGAAACAATTAGTTGGTGCTAAAAGAAAATCCTCTTTCACATATATTCATATTACTATGTTCATATCGATTATACAAAATATTATACAAACATCTAGTGTCTATGTGTCCATTGTGATTATGATTTGATTGTTATTAATTAGTTCAATTATGTTTTAACTGGTTACTTGAAAGAAGAAAAAGTTAGAATAGTCCACACACTAATTAACCTCGCCCCTCTTAGGGTGGACAATGTGTTCTTCAATTGGTATCAGAGGGAAGGTTCCTTCAAACATAGTTTAAACACTGGAAGGCAGATCCTAAAAAAATGGGTGGACACATGGCTCTCTCCGCAATTGAAGATCCTTTATTCGATGGAACAAATTATTCCTCATGGAGAGAAAATATGAAACAGTTTTTGAATTCAAAAGAATCTAAGGTTTGGAATTCAGTAGTAAGCAAGTCCTGGGACTTAACTACATCAAAGAATCTATCCAAGATTACAGTCCAAAGAAGAGCAAGGAAGAACAATGAAGTGGCATTGAAGATTCTTCTCAATGGATTATCAGATACAGTCAAGACAAACATAGGACTATGCACATCAGCCAAGGACTTATGGCTAAAGTTAGAAAAGATGTATCAAATAAAAAATGAAGACACAGAAGACATTCCTATCAAGGATGAAGATGAAGACTCAACCATCAATAAAAGTAAGGACTCTCCACAATATTTCGATTGCAATAGCAGTGATATTGAATCCTCCTCTGCAAGTAAAGAAGAAGACTCAAATACAATAACATAATGTTCTGTTAGCATTTATCCCATGGAATAAGAATAAGAAGAACTATCAAAGGCCAAACAAAAGGTTGATTGGAGTCTCTCTTAATACCTCTATGACCATAATGAATTAGACTATAGCTATCTTCATGACTACAGTCAATAATTTCTTGAAAAGAGTCAAAATCATGTCTTGGAAATAAAGAAAATGCTCAAGGACAGTGAAAATATAATATGAGCAGGACAATCAGTTAGAAGAGAAAGAAGAGAAGATAGAGAAGCTGGAGAAAGAAATTAGTCGAGTAAAATAAAAGGAGAACAGAGATGATGAGCTTAGCAATCAGAAGCATATCCTAGAAATAAAAGAAAAGCTCAAAGACAATAAAGAAATCATATCTGAGCAAAAGATTCAGTTAGAAAACAAAGAAGAAGAGATCAAAAAATTGAAAACAAAGGTTGTTGATCTAACAAAAGAAAAGGAAGAGAAAATCAAGAGACTGAAAAATGAAATCAGTCAAGCAAAAGAAGAAAATAAGGAAGATGATGTCTCAAGCAAAAACCTTGTAGATCTAAAAGAACTAAGGGAAATCTATGTCAATCTTAAAATCCAACTTGAAGAAGCCAAAAGGAGAGAAGAGGTAGTAAGGAATCAATTGGACAAAAAGGAAGAATCCTGTCATGAGCTGGAAGCAGAAGTAGTGAATCTTAGAAAAAAGGTTGAGAAGTCAGACACCCAAGCAATTTCTTGAACAACTTCATGACTCTAGATGAGATCTTGGATAGTCAGAGATCACCAAATGACAAATCTGGCCTTGGATACAATAAGAAAAAGATCAATACCCCTAAAAAATTTGATGCAGGTCCTTCATTTGTAAAAGGTGAAAACAAGTTTGACATAAGTCCTTCACTTGTAAAGGATGAAAACAGGTCCGACACAAGTCCTTCATTTGTAAAAGATGAAAACAAGTCTGACACAGCTCCTTCATTTGCAAAAAGTGAAAGCAGGTATGACTCAGGTTCTTCACGTTCAATATATAAAAGCAACACTACAAAATTTAGAAGATCAGATCATGGAATACATCCAGAAGCTATTCATAGACCTCAAAGCAAGTTCAAAAGAGAGACACCTTCATGGATGAATCAAAGAAGGTATGAGAGTGTGTTTAACAATTATTGTTTTTCTTGTAATGTATATAGTCATAAAGCCTTGGATTGTAGGCACCATGGAAGAAAACAAGTAGGTAGGTTCAACAACAATATAAGATGTTGGAATTGCAATCATGTTGGACATATTTCTACACAGTGTGACACTACGAGATGCTATAGTTGTGGTGGATATGGCCACAAAGCCTATAACTGTTGGAACTCAAGAAAACAGTCAATGAGAAATGTGTCGTACAGGACGACAAAAGTAGTAAATGAAACATGGAAGAAAAAAGAAACTGCAATAATAAATGATCAGAGAACAAAGATCAAGAAACTAGGACACTCACAGATGTGGATAGCAAAGACTAAACAAGTGAACATGAGTAAAGTTGATTGTTGCAAAAATAATGGCAGTAGTGTGACGAGCATAGTATAAATTTGTCTCAGCCAACTTTAGAGGAATGTACAGTAAAGAAGCATCATGAATAAAGACAGATACATATGGTTAGAGACCGATGAGAATCAATGGGCAGATCCAAGAGTTGTTTGAATAAGAAGAGCTACAATTGCACAGTGTTCCAGTAAGACAACAACTTTCCGATGGACAAAATGAGGTACATTACATCCTGCAGAAATAACAAGAGGAGAAACCCTGGCAGAAAAAGCTACCCTTTTAGAAACAATGGGGGAGAACAGTCAGTAAAAATTCAGGGGAAGTTTTGGGTAGTAAATAAGAAAGTAATTAGATTAAATCCTGAAAAGACTCGATCACTACAAAAGTTTGTATCAAGAAAGACTACTCATTTGAAAACACAAAAATCCCAATCAACTGAGATAAGAAGTTGATAAATTAACAGGGGAACAAACCCTGTCAGGAAGAGATACCCTTTCAGAAACAAAGGTGGAGAGTAGTCAGAAGCAGAGAAAAAGCATATTGACAGGGGGAGTCATTCAACTATGACATGCAGAACATGTCTGTAGGAAGAGTTACCCAAGTTCAGTCTAGTCAGTAACATACAGAGCTTTACCAGTGGTCAGAGAAGTAATTATACTAACAGATCATAGGAGAAGAAACCCTTTTCCATTGATGCCAGAGGGGAAGAGAAACTTCATAAAAGGAAAGCATCATCACAGGGAGATTTTTGTATATGAATTTAGTGTGTTGCCCTCAATAACAAAGGGGGAGATTGTTGGATATATTGTCATTGATGTGAACAATCGATGTGATGATCTATTGTTAATGATGAATTACCACAGATGAGGTTGTCATTGATGTCAACAAGTATATCAGTTAGCAGAAGATGTCAAACAGTGTGCAGAGATCGATAATGCAAGCTCAGGAGGAGGAGCAAACAGGATAAGTGAACAATTCAAAGATCAAAGCTCAGAAGGAGGAGCGCATTGCACAGTATATCAAGTAGGAGAAGAAATCCGTGATTATTGTTGATCACGACAAGATCAACAATGTTCCTATGATAAAATCTTATGAGGGTTAACAAACACAAAGATCAAAACTCAGAAGGAAAAGCGTAAGCTCAACAATCATCCGATCAGAGTGAGAAGCCTCAACAACCATCTGATCAAGAGGTTGACTGCGTTGATTGTCTAATATAACACACATTGGTGATATGAGTAACCATGGGCTTGAGGACTGTTGGAAGATAGTGACCATCAGATTTGCAATCCATCAACGACAGGAATGAATTGCAGGGAGTGAAAGCATAATTAAACCACTCACTAGTTACAAACCCGCAATTCATCCAGATCATCAGATCACACAGCTTCAAAGATCTACGACTGCGGTTGATCCAACTAACAACCAGTTAAGTCAGATTAAATCATGACCGTCGGATGCGCAAATGCCAAATGTATGACAGGGATAGATTATGGAAATTGAAAGGAAACTTAAATCACTCGCAAGTTGTAGTTCTGCAATCATCGTCGACCGTTGATCTACTTCGAGAATATGCACAACCATTGGATCATATCAATGTGGAAGGATAGGATAAGCGGGGCAAAAAGGTTGAGATTTTGATTAGCCGAATACCCGTCAGTTGTCGGATTAAAACCGATTCCCGTCAGTCGTCAGATCGTGTTAAAGTGGAAGGATAAGATAATCTACAAGAGTTGCATCGCAGACAGATCATGTCATCGATCCTAGATCTCGATCGAATGAACATCCTTCACTACGGGTCTAAATATGTGAGGAACTTATGCTCTGTCAGTTTGAGATTTGAAATACCCGGAGCCCGGAAATCCGAAGTAAATAAGGATCGTTGGATTTGGAGGATGAACGAGGATCGTTGGATCAGGACTGTTGGTTAGCAGAACACGTCAGCAAGGATGTGTGGGAGATCCATGTCAGCGAACCTCGTCAGCAAGGACGTGTGGGAGATCCACGTCGGTAAACCTTATCAACAAGGATGCGTGGAAGACCACGTCAACAAGTACACATAACATAATCGTAAGATGAGAAGTGTCAAGAGGAAATTGACTCATGTCATGTCAATAAGTGACGTAAGCAAGTTACGTCACTCTGAGAGAATTGCTTCGGGAGTTTCAAATGTCAAAAGTTACGAAGTCCCGAAGGACAAAGATTCGAAGTTTCTCTCAACCGTCGATCTAAGAATACATCGGGATTTAGGACAGCCGTTAGATCTAGGAGAAGAGCATGTGCTACATAAGGATCCACGTCAACAATGACATGTGGCGCAATCAGACACTGACAGGTGTCAAGTTGATTCGACATTTTAGGTACGTGAAAATCACAAATCCGAGTAACACGTGGCAGCTACTTGGGTCGTGACACATCATCAAGTAACATAAGCAACTATGTCACTCAGGGAGTTTTTCTTCGGGAGAAATACCACCAGTACTTGCCCCAAGTACTGAAGTCTCGAATGTCCAAGTCCCGAAGTGGACACGAGACGTCCGATCTGGAGATCACTTCGCGAGCGTTCTTGACCGTCGATCTACTCAGTGGAAGGATAGTGTAAGTGGAAATGTTAGCCGACAACAAGCGGTCTCCATCATTGATGACTCACAAAACAAGTGATCACTCTGGAAGAAAATGGAGCAGCGTTTATTCGAAACCTCCGAAGTCCCGAACGCCGAAGTCCTGAAACGAACATAAGTCGTCCGATATGAAAGATCGCTTCGGGAGTATTCTCAACTGTTGATCATACTACAACGAAAGTTGAGGCCTAAGAATTCCAAAGCCCGGAGACGTGAAAGGATCTCGACCGTTGATCAAGAGATGGACACGCGTCAACCGTTTGTCAACTCTAGAAGAATAACGTACGGAGGAAAGAAGGAGTTTGAGATTTGATATCTCCAGAGTCTGGAGACCCAGAGTAAATGGCGGCCATCCATCTCAACGCTTGATTAAGTCATATCCGTCGGATTTAGTAATGAAGTATGTGTGTAAGGATTAACGCTAACCATTTATTTGGTTCTCAGATGTAATGTGAGTCGTCCGATCTTTTTGGTGATATCGTATTCGGGAGATTTGAAATGTTGGAAGTCACGAAGACCCTAAGGGAAAAGTGCCAAAATTCCGTCAGCCGTTCATCTCATCAGAAGATCGAATCATAACCATTGAATCGATAAACGCTCAAGCGCTCGTCTCGCCTAACGTAAGGTCACCGCCGTTAGTCATATTCTATAAGAGTTTTAAAAATGAAATTATAATATGTCGCTATAGTGGTAAAACCCGTGATTCTGTAATGCATAGTCACATGTGATGGTTTGAAGGAAGCGCCTCCATGAAATCTAGTCTCTGAAAATAACAGATTCAAGATCGAATTTAATGGATGAAATTGATGCATAAGTGATCAATTTTATGAAAATCCATCACAGTGAAAATAATAATAGAGATTATGGTTAAGTTAATTAAAGAGGTGCATTGGTCCAAACGAAGGGACACATTGTTTCAGACTCACACTGTTTTGAAGAATATATAAAATGAAAGAGTGGGAGAAGAATGTGTCTCTGTACTTTAGAACAAAAGATAAAAATCTAAAGTAGATTCCAATAAGATATCAGAGAAAAGAAAATGTGAATTATAGAGAGAAGATGAAATGCGGTGATGAGTGTTTTATGATATACCTCTTATCATAAGATAGAGTTGATTCTATAATGGATCACTACTACTGGAGTCGAATAAACTCTAGTTGGATAGACTGGGTTCTATCCGCAAGTTGGGTCTTGGCTAAGAGTTGGTGCTCTCTGAGGAGTTGGTGCTGAAACAATTAGTTGGTGCTAAAAGAAAATCCTCTTTCACATATATTCATATTACTATGTTCACATCAATTATACAAAAGCTTATACAAACATCTGGTGTCTCTGTGTACATTGTGATTATGATTTGATTGTTATCAATCTGTTCAATTATGTTTTAACTGGTAACTTGAAAGAAGAAGAAGTTAGAATAGTCCACACACTAATTCACCCCCCCCTCTTAGTGTGGGCAGTGTGTTCTTCACAAACTGATAAGCCTTGGGATTTCTTTGATGGGGAAGTCCAAGGGGACCCTTTTATGGGAGGGGCAGGCGATATCCTTCATATTTCAAGAAATCGATCCATTTATTTCTTAGTGGGGCTCAGGCCAACCACAAATAATTTCAATGAATTCATGGCACTAAAACTTACCCTACATCTAGCCCAAGAAAGAGGAATATCTAAGCTTCATATATATGGGGATTTCCAACTAGTTATAAAATGGATGAATGGGGATTTCTCCATGCATAATTACACTCTTATGCCATTATTCTAGAGTATCAAAAGCAGACTTGGGACTTCACTCATCTCACTTTTGATCATGTTTACGAGAACTGGAAATAGGAAGTGGATCGCCTCTCAAAAGATGGATTGGAAATGGACAGAGGCTCATGGAAGATATATGAAAAAACCTAGAATGATTGCACAAAATACCTTCATGACTCTTGGCTCCAACTAGCATATTTTTCTTTTGATTTTTCTAAACTGTTCATACTTTATACCGATATTATAGGACCCACTTAGTTGACGATTCAAAGGACTACTATCAGAATATTTTTTTATAGTTTTATGCAGAATGCATGGAATCTCAAATAGTTGTTTTATTGTACAGAATTTTGGGAGGCTAGTACCTCAGAATATGATATATGTATAAAATTTAGATGATATTGTGTATTTGAATACTGGTTCTTTGGACAATTTTGTTGAGCTCTCAACCAAAGGAATTCCTTGGGCATTTATGACTATAATTTTGTTCTACCTCATAATAAAATTAATAGATTTTTCTTTGGAAAAATAATAATTTTCAGTTAAAATAAAGGTGTAAACCTCCAAAATTATCTCTTTGTGGAGGTTTTCCTTTACAATTTTTTTAACATAGGTATCCCATTTGCAACACATAAAATGCAGTGCACCAATGCATATTCTATAAACAAATCCATTGATGCATTAAATTAAACTGGGCACCCCATTTTCATAAAAAGGACATTAAAAGGTATGTTTGAATTTAGAATGTTACATGCTTCCAAAAATTATTTTAAGAAAGTAGACATGTAAATTATAAACAGATCCATTGATGCATTAAATTAAACGAGGCACCCCATTTTCATGAAAAGGACATTGAAAGATATGTTTGAATTTAGAATGTTACATGCTTGCAAACTTTCTTTTAAGAAAGCAGACATGTAAATTACAATACTCCATAGGATACATAGTTACTATTGTAATTAAAACTCATGGAAAGGGACATTGTTTCCTTTTTATAGTATCGTCCCTCTTGATATTCATTCCAAAATATTTTTTCCAAGGAAAATAATCCCATTTTATATTCAAAGAAGAACATAGAAGCCATTCTTCACGTTCCAAAGGAACAAAGTACAAAATGATAGCATATAGTATAAAATCCACTTACAGTCTAGCTATAGTTCCAAATGTAGTTTGACCTTAGGAAATTTCTCATCTTCAAAAAGATAGAAAAATTGACTCCCAAGTTAAACTTAGATATTACAGTCTTCCAGTATTTATTCAAAGGTGGATAATGCCATATTTCATATTTAATTCATTTTATTACCCTCAACGAGTCTTCAAAAACTCATAGTGATGTGGGATTTCCCCACGAAGTGGGTAAATCCCATTCAAGAGAGTCAAGTTCATACACAAAATGTTGAATACAAACCCAACATAATTTTTATTGATCAAATAAGAAGCTTATATAGCTTTACAAGAGGTAAACTACCTCAACTAATTGAGTAGAGAAAGACTCTATAGATCCAACAAAATAGGATCTATACACCAAAAAAAGGAATAGGTTGAGAACATATCTCAACCATTCCCTAGGAAACCAAAAGGATTTGACAAATGAATCCTCAATAATAATCTCCTAATTATAATTATTGGAGATGACAATACATATGAAAATCATAAAGATTAGAATCCATGTCACATAGACTGGAGACACCTTTTGAAAGCACCACCATCACTAAGGATTGGGGGGCCACAAGATCTGCATAATTATTAGTACCTTCTCCAAGACAAGATTTGAAAATCTAGTAATGAACTTCATCTAGGAATAGTAACCCTTTCAAGCAACATCTTTGATCTTCTCATTGACAAGCTCCATAAAAAAACCTTAGGGAAATGTCTCATTAATCTATAAAATGCATACCCCCTTTCTAAGTCTCTTTCTTTGAAGGTTGGAACAGAGCAAAAGTCTGAGCAAAGACTTAGAAAGGGAATATACATTTTTTTATTATCAAATAAGAGATCATTTTGAGCTAGTCATATGCCCCACATAACAAATATTGGAATGGATCTCTTCTCCTTAAGGTCTTGTCTCTGGAACCAATGTTGTAAACAAGATTCAATGTTGTTCCTGAACCAAACATCCTCAAGATTAAGTGATAGACTAATATCTCTCTAAATTTGAAGAGTGAATATTGATATGTGTGTTATGGTTTCTTCTTTGTTTTTACACAAGATACAAAAGTTGGGACCTTGAACCTCTCTTCTCTGTAATAAATCCCAAGTTATCACCCTATTATTTAAAGCAAGCCACATGTGGATGATTGATTTATTTGGGGATTTTATCTTCCAAAGTCTAGACCACCACTATTTTGGGTCTTACCTTTGATTTTCCCTTAAAGAAATATATCCCAATTTTGTAGAGAAGGAGCCTCCTGTCTTATTCAATGACCATCCTAGATTGTTAACCTCATCCTTTATCTTGATACGACCATTTCTCAACTCATCAAGAAAGGAGGCCCACAAAGGAATATGATCACCTTCTAAGCCCAAATATTCTACAGATATCCATCCCCAGTGCCACATATATGTAGTGTTCCTATATGATATTTGGTTTAAAGTGAAATAGCCTTGTTCATGTAAAACAGTTCACAGATTGTTTGGGAGGAAAATGCCATTTTCACAACAAAAAATGGCATTGCCTAACCTCTGCAATTGCCTACCATCCATGATAAATATTGTCTAATAATGGGGAAGTAAAATAATAGAGATTTCCAATGGTTGGATACATTTTTAATGTTCTTCCTATCATCCCTTATCCAATCTAATAAATGAGAAAGATATTTCTGTTCAATAATTCTCTTGCATAGAATTTCCCTAGTGATGAGGTTCCATAGCCTTTTCCTTGCCAAACCATTGCCAGAAAGGGGTATATGTTTGAGACCCCAACCACCTTCAATTTTGGGTTGAGCAAGTGTTTTTCATTTTACCATATGTAACTCCCATGCTCAACTTTTCCTTTCCAAAGAAAATTTTAACAGGTTTTTCTAATCTTCTGCATAATCCCCTTTGGAATATGGGTTAAGGAGTGCCAACAAAATGGTATAGCCTCCAACATAGACTTTACTAATGTTGATCTCCAACCTTATGATATCCACCTATTGCACCAAAGATTAATATTTCTCTTAATTCTTTCTGTTAGCCACTGCCAATCTTGCTTCGTGTACCCATTTGGTTTCAAATTGAAACACAAGTATTTTAATTCAATGACTAGGTCGACATGTGAAAAAGGAAATAAAATATTTAAAACACGAGTAGTCTTTGCATTAATTTCATTTAAATGATGGCTGATTTGTGAAAGTTAATTTCAATGCCCATTTCTATGCAATAGTTGTAGAATGTCCTTCAGATAATGATCTTCAGCCAAGGAACCATTAGTGAAAAGTAAGACATCGTCGACAAATAAAAAAAGATTAAGGTATTCCTCCCTTCTCACTTTGACACCTTTTTTATGTTTAATTATTTTGGCCTCTTGGATTTCCCTATTGAGACTCTCTACCACCAATAAGAATAAATAAGAAGATAGGGGAGAACCTTGTCTAAGCCCTTTGGAAGGCCTGAAAAAGGGGGAGGTGGACCTATTGATAAGAGCCACAAAGGAAATAGTAGACAAGCACCCCATGACCCAATTTACCATAGATGGGATAAAACTTAAGTGAATTAGCAAGAGTCTTAAGTATATCCAACTTGTTCTATCAAAAGCCTTTAAGAGGTCCAACTTTAACAACATTGGCATGTAGCTTCTTTAGTCTTATTGTATGGAGCCCTTCCTATGCAGAACCAATGGATTTGTGAATCCATATTCCCTCTAAAAATCCAAATTGTTTAGATGAGATAGTATATGAGAGAAGTTTTTTTTAGTTTGATGGTTAGTACTTTTGAAATTATCTTGTAAATACAATTGCAGAGAGAAATGGGTTTGCATTCATAAAAATTACTAGGCTTATCCACCTTGGGAATCAATATAATGAAAGCGAAATTAAAGAAGCCTAATACTTTTCTTATGATCTTTACCTCCTCCACGAACCTTAGAAGATCCCCACCAAACAAATCAAAGAACCCTAGAAAAAAACTCCATTATTTAGCCATCAAGACCCAAGGACTTGTCCTTTTTGAAGGAGGATATGAGAGTTAAAAGCTCATCCAAGGTCACTTCTCCATAAAACTCATTACTTATATCTTCTGTCATAAGCTTGGGAAAGTGAGAGACAATCTTGATGATCTCAGGTATAGTGACCCTTGCAGGTTCTTTATAAGTTCTCTAAAAGTGCTTAAGCCCTAGATCAACTAAGTCCTTGAAATGTCTAACAACAAAACTATCCTCATTCAACAACTCTTGAATATCATTTTTTTTCTTATGCTTTGCAAATTTGTGAAAATATTTTGTGTTCTTGTTCCCTAAATCCAACCAAATAGCCTTGCTTTTCAGCCTCCATTCAACGTCTTTGTCACTTAGCATATTCCTTTTCTTGGATTCTAATTGTTTGTGTATACCTAATTATTCTTCCTTAAAGGACCCGTTAGAATTAATTCGAAACAACTCCACTATTTCCTCCTCAATCTCCTTGAGAAGCCTATCTACGTTCTTGTGCCTCTCTCTCACACTGAAGCAACCACTTTCTTTTTGGATTTTTTAAGGAGCAAGAGAACTGCTCACTGTTGTATTCTTGACATCTGGGTTGAACCCCCTCCAAGTATTCCTCACAAGTTCATAGAATTCTTCTTCTTGATGCGAGGAGGGGTTGAATTTAAAAGGTATCTTTGGTTTCTAATCAATAGTATCAAATTGTAGGGAAATTGGGCAATGATTATAGAGTCTACGTTCTTCAATCCTAGATTTATATCTATCTTCTTGATTTAATAAAGGTGAAGAAACTAAGAATTTGTGAAGTCTTTTATGCATTTATGTAATTTTTTTTTTTTAATTTATGCATTTGAGTCTAGATAAGATTCAGTTATTAGAGCAAAAGTTTACTTCGATTTCTAGCCTCGAAGAGTCCCACATTGTTAGGATTCCTCTTGAGGCTCCTCTGGAGTTGATGGATGATCCTTTTCTATTCTTCCATAACTGTTCCACAGACTATAGTATTTCCTTATCTTCCATATTTGTTTTTTAAATTAGAATTGTAGAGGGTTTTGGATCTAATTAAGTTCATGATAGCTTCCACTTTGGCCATGCTCCCAAATCCCCCACAATTTCTGAAGAGAGTTATCATTAATGATTGAGGGGGAACCCATGCCCACCTTGCTGGGATGAAGGAACATGTGGCTCTGCTCCCATATTCTTAGGCACCTTGTGCAAAGAGGATGCTTCATTGGAGTGTTTTCGCCCCATCACCATGTCTCTAGTTGCCTTTGCTTCCCCAGTGTCCTTGTTTGTTTCCTGTCCCAATTTCCTTGATTGCCTTTCATTTGGGATTTATCCCTATTCCATAGTTTTCTTTTATTTTCCTCTAGTGTCAGGAGCTCTTCGTTGCAGTGGTTGAGATTGATTGGAATCCCCAATAGGCTACTCCTCTTCGTCGAAATCAACTTCCTCTTCCACAGAGATATGGCATTCTGATTCTGTGTGGTAATCATTTTGTGACAAAGGGTTTGGATCAAGGGGATCCCAAGACGTGTTGGTCTCCTCCAAGGTTTGTTCCTTTGATACTCCAGCCAGAATTTCAAATTTATTTGAGATTTTGTTCCTCGCTATATCCTGTTGTTCTCTCCCAACTATTTTCTGCGGCTCTAGAGGAGTAGTTGAAGGTGATTTCTTGAATATGGTATCATTGATCAATTACAATTCAAAGGTCCAATGCTCGAACTTGCTCCTCTTTTATTTTTAGCTCTTTTTCGCGCAATTTTCCATTCTTATCTGGGATCTGTAGTTGCATGATTACTTCCCTCTACATTCTTTGGACAATGACTTGCAAAATGTCCATACTTGTGGCATACCTTGAATTTGAAGGGGAGTTATTCGTAGTCTAATTGTTAAAGGTGAGTACAACCATCAAGAGATAATATGATTGCCTCGGGTAACCCTTTCCCTTTCTCTAGATCCAGTTCTACGCAGATCCTTCCACGTGTAGACATAGATGATTTTGGATTTGATTTGTCAATATACTTTCCCAGGGAATCATCGATACATTTGAGGACATCATCTCCCCAACAATGGAGAGGGAGATGTGGAAGATGAACCTAGATAGGGACAATTGAAGGAACATCTACCTCTAGATCGAAGTCTAGCATCGAATGATTTGAATACATTCCTCTGGAGCCGAGGAAATAACAACCACTTCTGAATATCAAGTTTATGTCTTCTTTGAATTTGAAGAAACATGTGTAAAGGCCCTTGCTGCAGAAGAAATGGTTGAACCTCGCCTTGATCAATGAGACCGACCAATTTCTTACAATACAAGATTCCATTTGTCGTGGTGATGGCCAGAGGCCCGTGAATTGACCGATCATTCCTTTTTCCGCATATGGAAAAGCTTTGCATCTTGTCAAAACCCTAGGAAGGTGGATCTCTGGGATCTAGTCTAACTTCTTAAAAAATCATGTGAGAGTTGGTCTGGGGGTGGGCTTACCTAAATACTCGACCAAGAGCTTGAAGGAGACATCAGTGGTATCGAAATTAGGAGGAGGATTGGGGCCTCTGATTTTAGAGGAGAGAGAATCGAAAAGGGGGCAGTGCTGCGGTGGGGTAGGGTTTGCTCAGATCCACATGCACATTTTAAACATGTGAGTTGCAGTCCCTGGTTACCCCATATTACCTCCCTAAGTATACTATGATAGGATATAAATTTTACTCAAAATCAACAATAATTTATAGATTTTTTTTCCAAAGGTGATTTGCTAAAATTCTATACAATAAAAAATTTACTCAACAAATCAACAATAATTTATAGAAACTATATAAAATCATTAGAAAATTTAATATTTCTGCAAAAATACTGCCAAACATTTTATGGTTTCCATTTTAAGAATAAGTAAGATTTGGATTCTTAAAATTTTCCCTGGATCTTCCTTTGTAAGAGAGAGCAAAAATATCATACCCAAGTGCTTGATTTGCATCTATCCTTTGTTGAGGATTCACACACACACACTTTTTGAGAAGGCCGAAGAGAGATGGGGGGATCATCTCAAGAAACTCAAGCTTTTTAGTATTTTTCCCACACAACTCTTCTACATAGACAAATTTTTTAAATGCAACTAATTGCATACAACTCATCCAATAAGTGCCCAAACCTCCATAAATTTTTTATTATAAGTCCATAAACTTCATTTTGTAAAATAGAAACTATTAAAAGTGATGAAGAAAAATATTAGCAAAGCATCTTTACAGGTGTAATTAGTACTTGTCCTAAAATTTTTAGAAACTACAAATGCATACCATAGGCAAATAACTCTCTTGATCATGAAGCTTATCCATATCCCACGCTTATTTCTTGCCACATGCTTTTACAATTTCTTTGATAACTCTACAATCCAACAAGACCAAGGATTTTCCAAAACCAAAAACATAGAATTTAGAATCAAGTAAACAATTACACTATTTTTGGAGCTTTCTTGATTAGAAACTATTGTTTCAACAAATGGTATAAAACTAATACATACTAATCAATGCTTGTGTTTAGGAATGGAACCTTCCCAACCATGAAATAAAGTAGTGTAACACCATCTGGCTAGATATCAACTTGTTGATATTAAAGACTGTCTTACGGTCTTTAAGATAACATCACGAGGATAAATCCCCTTGCGCTTTTGAAGAGGTGGTACTCACCTATTTCATAATAATATGAAAGAACATAAAATATGCCTAAGAGAGGACCATGCATACTCTTGAAAGAAATATTTGCATGCAAAGAGTACTTGAGAAAGGACTAGGTATCTCACAGAAAGTAAATATTCACACTATAATACAAAATCATAAACCAAAAGAGTATACAATCTCATAGGACGACATTTCCATCATAACATTCATCAAATTAAGACACATTATTCAACACAAAGAAAGAAATACACACCGCATATGGAAGAGAAATTTAGATGCTCATTTCATTAAAATCCAAAAATATTTTGATAGACACACATTTGAAATCTCATGCTTAGAACTTAATGTCTAAGAAATCATTAATGTTATGTCACTAACAATTCTCTAGGAAACTAAAAAATAATAGATGTCTTTGTAAAAATAAATAATGATGTCCAAGAGTTCAATAAAAAGTAAATTGCATTGTCCCTTCAAAGAGAACTGGGATTAGGCTCCCGCGGACCATGAAATAAAAGAGAGATCTGGAAGAAAAGAAGAAGGTAATCAAGGGTAAGCCTTTGGTTCTCATAGATCCTTAAAAAGAAAAGTCAAAGTGACTACTAACTGAGGAAGAAATCAATGAAAGGCAATGAAATCATAGATCATTTTCTAGTTCTCTTAAATCAAGGCTCAATTGATGGAGTCTGTCCTCAAGGTCTTCATTCTTGTTCACATAACACACTAATTATCTTTGTACTTTTTCTTCAGAGAACTGAATTGAATCACTAAATTCAATGGCCCATGCAACTTATAAGGCTTCCAATTGTCCTTGTAATTGTTCCCTTGATAAAAGTATTGTATCCATAATTAAATGTTGGCCCTCTAATTCCTTAGTCAAATCAATAAGTTTTAAGAATATATCACCTCTTTTGATCCATATTTATGAGTGGAACAAAATGAAACACAGATCTATAACATTAGCACATATATACAGAGAACAATAACAGAGATACAATGGAACTAAAATTCTATTCAATAAAGAAATCTAGTGAAACTGTACAATGCAGAATGAAAACAATCTTGCTCGAATGGTGGTAGCTAATCTCTGAGAAGAGATGTGGCTACTACGCGCATTAGCATGAGCATATTACAATGAGGCCTCTAGGAGTTTTTAGCATCAAGAAGTAATTAGAAAACCCTAGACATCCAAAAACCTAACCCTAGGAGATGAAGCGCCAAAAGTCATGTGGGCATTGATGGGGTAAGTTGGTACATCAACTTCTCAGGGTCGTAACTTTTGCATACGATCTTCGTTTTAGGTGCACGATATCCCGTTGGAAAGGTCTATATGAGGACTACAGATTTTTTTGTTACACTTTAATGTAGTATACAATGTGACTATGGCGAGCCCAAAAAATGTTGTTTAGGGCCTCAAAATGTCCCCGGAAGTTTAGGACTCGAAAATATAAAAAAAACCTGCCAAGATGAAAACTGTATGTGAGCCAGTTTGAAGAGGTGGGTGGCCACCGATATACACCTTGATCAATCCTCCCCCATTAGGAAGCACTGTTCTCCATTGGGTTGAGTTCCCCCATAAGATGAGGAATTTTTTGCTGAATTTGGCCCCGGGTGAGCCACTTGCCCTGGTGGACGAGTTGCCCCGCTTTGACAACACGATAAATCTGAAGCTTTTGTTGGCAAGTACCCTTGACCTGTGTGTCCACGATTTGATCAGTGGATGCCTGTTCCATGCAGTTAGGGTTGAGCTTTGTCGATGTAATTGTTCTGCTATCTCTTAGGTGTATAATAATGGTGGAAAGTATGGTCGAAGGAGGTCCACATTAAACATTGGGTGTAAGTCAGGGAAGGGGAGAATGTTGAGCTCAAAAGCATTGTCACCCACAATCTTGGTGATGGTGTAAGGTCCATAGCGGAGTGGATGAAGCTTTTTATGGGGTCCTGTAAGGAATTCTTTCTGCAAATGCAACCAAACTTTATCACCCACCTAAAACTTGTGTGGCACCCAGTGTTGATCATGGTGTTGCTTGTACTTAGCATTGGACTTATGCAAAATATCATGAACTTGTTGGAATATGTACTAGATTTGTTCAATGAATCGGGTGGCTTTGTCGCCTTCGGTTTGAGCATGGGATGATTTTTCCTCTGTGGACGCAAGGGGTAGTGTAACATCCATGGGACCCAATGGTTGAAATCCCAACCCCACCTGAAAGGGGTTGTGGCCGGTTGAGCTATGTATGGATCTAGTGTAACTGTGTTGAACACAGGGAAGACTCTCATTTCATGTGCACAGATGCTTTGAATTGTACATGCACAAGATATGCAATATCATCATGTTGACGACCTCAATTTTTCCATCTGTTTGAGGGTGGAAGGATGTGGATTTGGTGAGCTTGGTGTCCAACCATGACCAGAGGCTCGACCAAAATGTGTTGAGGAACCAAATGTCCCAATATGAGATGATGGTTTGTGGTATCCCAAAATGTACCCACACTCGTTTGAAGAAGAGCTTGGCAGTGGCCTCGATTGTGATGCTCTTCTTGCAGGCGACCAAAATCACCATCTTGGAAAATCGATCAACAACCACAAAAACAAAATCATTTCCCTGCTTAGTTGAAGGAAGGCCCGACATGTGGTCCATCGAGATGGATTCCTAGGGCCTGTCAAGAGTAGGAAGAGGGGTGTACATGCATTGTTTCTTAATGGCTGGTTTGGCAATGGCGTAGGTCGTGCAGGACTTGATATACTTTTTGACATATTGTCGAAGTTTCGACCAATAGAAATGTTGCTACAACACTACCACTGTCTTTTCTATGTTGAAGTGTCCTGCCACCCGATTGTAGTGAGCTTCCCAAATCAATATCACTTGCTTGCTTGATGGGATGCAAAGATGGCCTACATGGCACAACAACCCATCCTAAAGATGGAAAGCATTGAAAATTGTTTTTGTGCCCAGCATATGGTAGGTAGTGGCGAAGTCAGGATCACTCTCATAGAGTCCGGGCCATCCATAGGTCTCATGTCCATAGGAGTGTAGCACCATGGTTAGTGCTACAACTGGAGGTCGATTGCAACAAATGTAATCTTTTCTCTATCGGAAAAATTATGGACACAAATATACCCTTCTAGAAGGTTTAACCATTTGTCTACAACATCCGCATCTATTTGACCTTCAAATACAAAAATATCAAAATTGATCTGTACCTTGAATGGGGTGGCACCTATAGTTGAGGAAGATGCATCGCCTGTTGCCAGTCCTCGAAGGATTTGCACAAAATTATCCATCATCTCGTTCCTCTATCGCGCAAGCGATTCCTCGAGCAATAGTTTAAAGGGATCTCATGCCCCATCGTCTCTCTTTGTCGTCCCCCATGAGTGATCGTTGGGTTCGACAAGGCCGATCTTGCAAAGGCTCAACTGGTTCGATTCCCAACTACTTATACCCTGACCTCGTTGGGGACATGCACAACGAGACAAATGAAGAGTAGACTGCTATGATACCACTGATCTAGATTTATGAGCATAACAAAATGAATCACAGATCTATAACATTAACACAGATATACCGAGAACAATAACAAATATACAATGGAACTTGACTTCTATTCAATAAAGAAATCTGCTGAAACTGTAAAATGCAGAATGAAAACAATCTTGCTCGAATGGTGGTAGCTAATCTCTGAGAAGAGATGTGGCGGCTATGCACATTCACCTGAGCACATTACAATGATGCCTCTCAGCCTTTTTAGCATCAAGAAGTAATCATAAAACCCTAGACATCCAAAAACCTAACCCTAGGAGATGAAGCACCAAAATTCATGTGGGCCCCGATGGGGTAAGTTGGTACATCAACTTCCCGGGGTCGTAAATTTTGCATACGATCTCCATTTTAGGCGCACGATAGCCCGTTAGAAAGGTCTATCTGAGGAATACACATTTTTCCATCATACTTTAACTTTGTCTACAATGTGACCATGGAGAGCCCAAAAAACATTGTTTAGGGCCTTAAAACAGCCCCGGAAGTTTAGGACTGGAAAAGCTAGAAAAAAACCGCCAAGATGAAAACTATATGTGAGCCAGTTGGAAGAGTGGGTGGCCACCTATATCCACCTAGATCATCTTTTAATTATAATGACATCTCATTCAGACATCAATTCACTTAATCATTTAATTCTCCTTAACCAACAAGCATTGATTTGTTTCATGCAAGTCTTAGATGGAAGGTTTTGATCTCTTATGTGTAGGTCACTTAAACTTGAAACCTTCGTTGCAAATATACCCACTACTTCCTTGTAGAAACCTTCATCGCTTTCCAAATATTTCTGGAGATACTCTTTGAAATGGAAAAGCCTTGTTGAGAAAGTAGTTGAGCTCATTGCTAATTCCCATATCTCAAGGATTGAGGCTATTATTTTCTTAATACTATCTCCAATGTATTTTCTTACAACCACTAGTAAACTCGATGAACCTTTTAACTTGGAAATGGTTTTTGGTACA
>ML830876.1:0-11957 GCA_009831015.1 Picea engelmannii | reverse complement strand
TTGAGAAAGTAGTTGAGCTCATTGCTAATTCCCATATCTCAAGGATTGAGGCTATTATTTTCTTAATACTATCTCCAATGTATTTTCTTACAACCACTAGTAAACTCGATGAACCTTTTAACTTGGAAATGGTTTTTGGTACATCTTGAATACTGCACATTGGCTGTATAGTAGTGATGGAATCGATGAATAGTGATGGGATTGACAAATAAAGGTTTTGGAAGTAGAGATTTTTCCAATACCTTTATTCTTTCTTTTAAGAACAAATTTTATTTCTCTATATCATAAATAGACTCTTTCAAGGATTTTCCTATTGCATCATGCAATTGTACGATTTTTTAGGGTGGAACCCCATGAAAATCGATCTTTGATTTCCACTTCTTTGAAACCTTTTTATTCTTTAAGTTCACTTTTTCAATTAACATTTTTTTAGACTTTTTATGGTAGGCCATGTGGTTCAAAGTGACAAACTCCTCTTCAAATATATTTGGCTCTTTAGAATCCAATTCTTCAGCAATAACCATGGTTTCAATCATCCTTCATTTTTCCTAGCTGGACTCTTCTATGAGGTCATCAAATTCCATATATTTGGGGCTCCCTCCGTTTTTAGGTAATTCTTGTCCCTATTTTTTAACTTCTCTTTTTCTTTTAATAGAAGTATGAATAGCGTGAGGTTTTTGAATTGTCTTCTTGGTAGGGTCCTTGTCTCCACCATCATTCGAGTTTCCAGTGGAAGGCTTTCTCTATTATTGACCACTACTTTGGGTTTTGGTCTTTGCTGAGGTACTTTTTTGTGATACATTAGGTGAATCTGGGTTTTTATTTGTTGTTTCTCTACCCCGTTGCTTGTAGTACTCATTTGTGCTAGCCAATTCCTCAATATCATCTAGGGTATTTTAATTGATGCTTCAAGAAGATTCTAGTTATCTCCCCCTCCTTCTTCAAATTGCATAGACTTACTGAAATGTGAAGCATAGCCAATTAAAAACATATGCGCAGAAACCAAATTATTTGGATAAAAACCCTGAATGGCCCGAGCTTCCTTCAAACCAAGCTGGTCAAATTGAACTACATATTTATCTAAATGAGAGATATGCTTGACGAATATCTCTCCAACTCTCCATGGTAGTGGGATACATTGTTTTTTTTTTCTCATTGAATAAATGTGCCCAATATTTGTACTATCTACACACTTCAATGACGAAAATTATATTAGAAACATAAAATGGTAATAAAAAGGGTTTCCCTTGGAATCCATAAAGTCTTAGAAAACTAAACTCTTCCAAAGATTCAAAAACTCCTTTCTCAGATTGAAAGGATGCAACTTCCAACGATATCCTAGATGTAGTGGGACCATGAATCATCTTCTTCAAACCATTTTGTACTTTGTAAAAATTGTATGGGGCCTTGTGCCTCCATAACCCTGGATACCAAAATGAAACTGGTTCTTTCTTGAAGTCAACATTTCTTGCTTTCGGAAAATCCTCAAATATATGACAATAAACTATGACAAAAACTAAATATGAAGTCATATAGGATTTCATTTCTTGGTTTTTCCAAAGTTCCCAAATTGAAACGAAATCTCATTCTAGATAATGCGATCCCAATAAATTATGACATTTTCATGAACTGAATGGTGAAGAATACATACAATATATTTGGGCACTGAGGCCGAGGAATATTTTCCAATTATTCTGGTGAATAGCCAAACAAATTCTTTATACGGGTACTTTAAAGCACATACCTCGACCTGAGTAGAAATGATGTCTCTCCTCAGGCTTGTGAGGAAACTTTTGAGAAGCTTTGTTTCTCCACTGTGCACTTTAAGAAACTCATCCTCCTCAACATTCTTGAATATCAAAGTGGGGTCAGGAAGTCACAACATCCTTCTAAACATTGAAGGGGCTAGAGAAATCGATGGTTTTCCTTGTATATGTATGATTTTTCTCTCTGTGTTGAACTTGTCAGCACATCGGAGGACCAATTCTTTAAAATCGTCTACCTCCGACACACACCCAACCAATGCAATACATGGACTGTAGACTTTGTTCAATTCCTTTTCTTCAAGTGGGAGATATAAGTACCATTTATATGTCTGTGACCACTAAAACTAGTGGTCTTCCTGTCTGAGGGTGTTGACAATGTCACCACAATATAATTCCTTCCTTTTACTTGACATGCCTTTACAAAATTTTCCTTTTTTATGAATAGGTGGCGCTCCTGTCAATATAATATTTTACAACATGGTGTTTAATTGTTTATTTATTTTTACCACATATTGCCTTGATTATCAACTGCTATAGCTCTGAGTTCAAAGTTTCCACTTTGAACGCTCTGATTTTGGATTTATTTCAAATCTTTTATGAAAGTCACACAACTCAATAACAATATTAGATTCACACAAGTGGCCACTGATGTGGTGGTGGGAAAAAAATGTGAGTATGAAAAATGGTCATGTATGGAGGTGCGAGGTGAGGGATGGAAAGTGTATTGTGGTGAATGTGGAAATGCAGGATGCAGGATTGGGGGGTATGGGGAACAAAAGGAATGATAAGAGGGACTCCCGCATATGCATTGATGAAATATACTAAGTACAAAAAGGGTTGATTTTACAAGTTGCGAAAATGGGTGAGTATTTTTGAAGAATGTAGAAATGTGAGATGTGGGGTTGCGGGTCTAGGGAAAAGGCCAATGGAATCAAAGGGAGGACCCCACATACACATTCATGAAATTGGCTAAGTATGAAAAAGGTCTAGGTATGTTATGGGTGATGCAGAAATAAGAATGGTCCTTTTGAGTGCCGCAGGTTTGTGGGTTGGGGGACTCAGGTATTTGCGGGGTGAGGGATATCTTGGTCTCTCGCAACGAGATTTCCGCAACAAAGAAAATGATTAAGTGTTGTGATCATTGGGTGGGGAAAAATAACTAAGTATAGTCTTGCAGGTTTGCATACCTACAAACTTGGTGGTAGGTCGCTTCACAACCCATATTTTTAAAAGAAAAATGGCTAAGTATAGAATATACAAGAGACAAGAGAGGAAGGGAAGAAGGCTAAGGGTGGACCTTTATATACTAATGTTGATCAATGAATGTAGATCAACACAAATTTGCAACCTTGGTACTATAAAGACTCAATAACACTTGTAGGCAAAGTAGCTAAAGTTCAACCATAAAGCTAATATGTAGTGCACTCTCATAATGAGAATATGAATCTTGACAAAAAATGAATTGAAATATTATATGTACCTCTAGAGCATGATAACCTCTAGTTTGTACACTTCATGCATATCTTTTAAACTTTTGATCTGAAAATGAGCAAGGCACCAATTAAACTTTTCAAGAAATTTTCATTAATTAAGGCACTCATAAAACTAACCATCAAAATAGAGGCTCTGCAAATATGAATTTAAAGCATTGGAATAATGACATTCAACATTAAAGATAGCATACATGCTGAAAATAATGTAATACAATACCTTTGTTCTTTTGCAAATGATTGTAGCTAGTCATAGTTGTATTTAAGTTTGGGTGTGAAGGCATAGAGGAGACATGGATAATGTTGCCACTATCTCTTTTCACTCTCTCATGGGATGCACAAATTGATTTTCATTGAGAAGCATGAACTAATGGTAATTCTTAGTGCATGTTCTATTGCACTTCATGTAGCAAGTTGAGTAGCTCCTTCTTTCCTTCACTAGGCAAGGGATCCCTTTTATTACCCCTCGACGATGTTCACACACTTGTTATGTCTTTTGATGAGGGACTACATTAGTAATTATAGTATCCTTAAAACTCAGAGATCAATTATACATATTTTGATATTATAATATATGCATACAGATAATTGAACTATGCTTAATATTATTTTCTTTAGCACGCCTTCATGATGCACATCCAATAAACGTAAACAAAAAATATTATCTATAAAAAAATGTCTCACCATTTTTTTTTAACAAAAACTAGGGAAATTTATATTAAAAGAGTTGTAGTTGTAGCTAAACAACGAGATTTTCAAAACTTGCTAGCTTGAAGAGTCAAATAAGATAGCTAGCTCTGTTATCATCTGCAAAGAGAGCATGGAAATTTCCAAACTCATTACATCTAGGTAGTTCTTACATGCATACAATCTTAAGAAAGAACTTTAAATTCTAATTGTTTTACAAAACATGAGATTTAGTGGAAAGCATGGTGACTATCAACCTCACCCAATGCTAGATTGGTAGGATTGGACCCATGATTTCCTATGTCCATGTCCTCAAGCATTTGGTGGGCAATGTCATCTTCCTTGAACTTTAGGTGGACAAAGTTTGTAGACATCTTGTAGTTTGAAGTTGTTGATTGAGACCCCTTACTTAGGTTAAGCACCAAATTCTTAGATTGTAATATTCATCCTTTAGGGAGTCAATTTGTTGCTTTTTCTATACTAATTTGTTCATAATTATGCAATTTAAGAAGTAAAATGGTGCTCATTCTCATGAAATTTTCATTTCACAGAGAAGATGGAAGTCTGATTACCCTAGATGGACTCTTCATGCCTACAGAGAACTTTTCTAAATTCTTGAGCTTCTTGGTAATCCATGGGGTCAAAGCACAGAGCGATGTAGAGTTGCCAACTCCTAGAATTCTCCAATTTGAAAACCTGTATTCAATGTACCATAAAAACCCCACTGCATAACCAACTAGACAGAACCAATAGACTCTTATCATCCCAAAATTGCATAGACCGAGATGCCTAGATTCATGTAGATTAAAGAGACTAGACCCCTAATTGTAGATGTCCAAAATACTAGTAGAGAAAAGATGCATACGATTGGCCCTCAAGAAAAAATAGGAATAGATACCATAGACAACCCAAGAATTTGGAGTGGTGGACAAGACCATCAACCAAATAGAGCTAGCAGTCCAAGACTAAACCAACTCTAAAAATTTATATACACAACAAATTCCAAATAGCGAAAGTAATGGATATTCCACCCATCGAACAAAACCTAAGCCAAGAGCCTTCAAACAACAATTTCATAAAAAAAAAAATTGGTGCTACGCATGGTTTGTAAGAACCTAGGTTCGATTTATCTATGACCAAAAAAACCCAACAGATACCGGCCCCTTCGGCATCACCCGCTTGTGCAGATGAAGTCTCACTTGAGGTATCTATTGGGATTGCAAGAACCAGGTTTCTGTAGTAGGGGGGACATAGGAGGTGGTCATTTTGTTCATTCTTCATTATTATGTATGTGCACGTAATTCAATCCTTGTTCTATATTAACTTACTTAGCGAATCAGATTCATATTATTAGTATATTACTACACAAACTCGTTGCTTTACCAGTTATGAATACTGCACCATGATTAAACATAAAATAAAGCTATTCTACTATGCATCCATACAAAATTCATAAGAAAACACATAAAATAGATATGACACAAGATTCAATATCATCTTTCTATCATTCATTCCTTGATTCTTCTCGTCAACATACTATTACACTCAAGAATTTTGGAACCCCATAGAACATATTTTACAACACTGCTTGATCATATGGAGGAACACCTAACATCGAATCACCACTCGAGAGGAACCCCATTTTCCCAACCCGTTACATATTTATACAGAAATCTAGGGCTAAAAACCCTATTTTGTTCATCCAAAAAATATCCCATTATAATGCATACTTTCCATAGCTAACTAGCTGTTTGGGATGCTTTTCCGTTTGCATGGTGATTTATGCTATTCTTCTATTTCTATAATGTTGCGTTGTCATCCTTCTGTCATGCTTTATTCGCTTGCTTTCTTCTCTTGCTTTATCTTCCGTCAGCTTTATTCTTTCGTCTACGCACTGTCTTCCTTCTACGCACTTTCCTCCTTTTGCGCACTGTCCTCCTGGATGCGCCTTAGTTGCGCACTCCCCAACTTTCCTTCTTCTTTCGCGCACTTTTCCTATACTTAGGATTTTTCCTCAAAAGTTTATTCCAAAACTGCCTATCCAACATGCCCCCAACATTCACCTGTGGCTCGTCCTAAGCCACTCAGGGCTGTTGCCTGCTCTTCCATGCCACAATGAAATTTTGGGAGAGTGACTTTGCTACCTCCACTTATTTGATTATCTCTGCCTCTGTTTGTGTGATCTCCTCGCCCCCCTGTGAAGTCAAACCTATGAATTTTTCTTCTTCTTTATATGCTTCTTGTTTGACCTTTCCCTACACAGTGGCCATCTCCCCTATTATCCTCACCGCTTCTTCTTGTAGTGGTCCCAATCGTTGTTGAAGGATATTTTGTTGATCCCTCATTTTCTCCACTTTGACATATGCCTGCCTATTAGCCAAATTGGTTGTCATATGTTCTACTAGTGGCAGTGTAACAACCCTTTCTGTCGCTTGTTGTGCATGTTCTTGCGCTTCTCTTAACTTGGTCTCTTTGGTCTTCATCTCAAGGTCTTTTACTAACTCTGTCCACACTTGTGCACTTTCCTCATAAATTTTTTCACATTCTCCATCTATCCTCTTAATGTTGGCAACTGTTGTTATCGCCATTCTTTCTCTGCCTTCGATCACTTCAAGTGGTGTACCTGGCATGCTCCTCAATTGTAAGCCATGAATCTCCTCTCTAAATCCCTTAATGACTTCACCAAAATTTAACACTTGTTCCTCCATAGTAGCTTCAACTACTATGGGAACTTTTGGAATTGCCTTGTATAACTTCTGGACCGTTGCTTGGGTTTTCTACGCTATGCCCTTAACTTCATATTTTTCCTTAAGGGATTTCTTGACCCTTTATTCGGCCTTAGATTTTTTCTTCATGACCTCTACTACTTTCCCTTCAACGTCCTTCTTTTGTTGGAGTGCTACCTCATACTGTTGTTGTAATTGATCTCTTTCATCCCTCATTTTGATCAGCTCCTGATGCACTTGTTCTTCTTTGTTTTGAGTTTCTTGTAATAGTCCTACTTACAAATCTTGTAGTCTTCGCATAGGAAACCTCGATACAACGAGGTTCATATGTCCTTGTCTATTTACTTGTTGCTGCAATTCAGTCGTTGAAAGTTACAGTGCATCTGTCTCCAATTGTAGTATCCTGTGCCCAACTGATAACTGGGTCACGACCGACTGCTCATTGTCTACTTCCTTTCATGGTATTATGGATTGTCCTTCCTCAGCCCCATGCTCTTTGGTGATGCACGTTGCTTCCAACATCTTTTGAAGTGTTGCCAACTGATCCTGCACTTTTTGTTGTTGTTCCACTTGCTTCCTCCATTATTTCTTCTATGGCATCCCGTACCTGGTAGCCAATTCTATCCATATCATCATTAGTTAATGTATAGATTGGGTTTTCTCTATGCGCTTTGGTCTTTTTTCATTCCCCCCTGTTGGTTCTTTTCCTTTGTCCTTTCGTTTCACTCTTGTCTATTGAGCTTCTGTTGTAAATGGGCCATGCATATCACCTACACCATTCACTTGATCCTTGCCTTGCTCGTCACCTTGGTTCTCATCACTTTTATATTGCTCTTCTTCCCCTTATGATTGTCTTGTTTTCTTTGTTGGGATCTTCCATCCTTCTTGCCAGTCATTGACTATCAGGGTCACGTCCTTTGTTGTCAACCTATAACTAGTTGGCAACCATTGGTGCACTGGATCCTTCTTGGCCTCGACGTACATGTGGTGCATGCCTACTCTAAACCACACAATATCCTTATATGCTGATACCATTTTGGCTTATATGCACAGTGTGTGCCCAACTAAATGTGTGATATTTTCCAAGTAGAGAAAAAAATGTGGCGTTACTGCCATTTTGTCTTATCTTAATTGTTATGTGCCATAAATTGGCATACCTCCCAACCAAATTGCCTCTGCTTGATGTGCGCATGCGCTGATAATACCCTGGTTCTTTCCACCCAACCAGTGCAATCAAGATCAAAGACCATGCGTAATGGAATTTCGTGCCCTTTTCGTGGGCCTCCATGCAATCCTGTAAAAACTGATTCACCAAGAAGGTGGCCCAGGTCATCTGTACCCCTTCCACACACTTCTCTACAGCTGTAATGACTACAATTGGTACTTCATCTTTGTGACATTTTCGCAGCAGCTTGCAGGCTAGTACCTGCATCGCAAACCTCACATTTTTATTGTTTATGCTTTTAACATCCATACCCCTCTTTCCCCTAAACGTTTGGAATTTTTCTTTCATCGACTTAGAGAGGTCTCACTCTCCCACCTTATTGAACAACAAGCCCAGATCTTCGCTAGCTTTTGGCAGTCCTGTAATACACGCAATCAGCGCAGTATCGATTGATACTGGGGGATCAAGCTAAAGTGTCCCCCCATGAACACAACTTAGCAACACCTTCACGCATGCATTAATTTCCATACTCCTCCCGAAATGTGGAATTTATAACAAGTACAATATACATGCCTTCTCCAACCCCAACGTCCACTCCTGTTCCTCTAGCAGGATTTCCCTTGTGCATGGGATGCTCCTTGTGTGCAAATATTTCTCCCTGGCCAACTCCGAGAATTTTTGTGCATCAATTATGTCATGGTCCATAAAATTTTGGGAAACAATCTTCTTGAGCATATCTTCTTCACTGCTTACACAAGATGAAACTGGTGCTATCAACAATGGGTACTTCCCGTTGCCTGGTACTTGTACCATTAATGTGTCATCCATCCTCGGTGGTAGGTATTCTCTGTGGAAACTTGCTTGTGACACCGAAGCCAAAGCTCCGACTGGTTCCTGTACCTCTGGTGTTTTTGTCTGGTCGTCGTGTTTGTTTTTGTGCTACAATAGACAATCCTCCAACTTTGGGTGGTGCCATTCATCTTCTGTGATAGATTCCTGGACTAGTTCTGCGTCTCTTCGTGGGTAGCTGTAACTCGGCTCTGGTGCTCTCGAATTCAGTCTGGTTTGCTTTGTTTTTCTCTCGCTCACATGCAGCAATGACTTAGAGTTAATGACTTCTTGCTCTTTTTGTGCCTTTGTGCCAACTGTATATGTCTCATTCGGCCTTACCTGCCTTTTCCAATTCGCCACCGTGGTTGATGAGTTGTTAAATAAATGCTCCTTTATTACCAAATCCGTCGTGTGATTTTTCCCTCGTACTGCCAATCTGTCATGATTTCTGACAACTTTTACCATTTAAGATTATACGACACTTTTATGACCTGTCACTCCCGCTTCGTGGTCGTCATTTACATGCTTTAATTCTCTTAATGATCTTGTCATTTCAAAATTGCGCAACGGTTCTTGCTGTTGCATCTATGTGCTTCACAGTTTGTCTCTTCTGTGTATTGTCTTCCACGTTGGCATAGTTCTGTTTTGATGCGTGATAACCCTTCCTTTTGCGCAAGTCTTTATGCCTTGATACTCTAACACTCTTTTTCTTTTTGTTACATCTAATTTTTATTTGATTTTCTTCTCTTTTCTACTTTTTATTTGAGTTTCTTCTCATTTCTACTTTTTATTTGTTTTTCTTATTTTTCTTGCTACTATGGTACAATTACAATAATACATGTGTTCTGGCACAACCCAAATTACTACGCAAAGTGTCGACCGTCTCTATAGATTTTTAGCTGAATTCCATTCACCATTCCTCCAAAGAGTTCTCCATTCAAAGTTTTCAACCGTGCAACACCTGTCTCTGTTACCTGTTGAATCACACAGGGTCCTAACCAGTGCATTCTAAATTTCCCTAGATGCTACATAAAATTATTGTCATAGAGTAATACCAAATCTCCCACTTGAAACTTTTTCTATTTAATATGTCGATCATGCCAAGCCTTCACTCTTGCTTGGAAACTTGCGACAAACCGGTCTTCTTCAAGCTATACCAACTAAGATAATCTCTCCTCTACTGCGTCATAGTTCGATAGATCAATGATCGCTGCAATGCGCAGGCTAGGTATAATAAACAACAGAGGCATCACTGCTTCCTATGCATGGACCAACCTGAAAGGTGTTTTCCTTGTCAGCTTCTTACTTGTAGTCCTATAAGCCCATAACACTACATGAACTCTTCAGTCCCAATCGTCTCTCCCTACATTGCAAATTTTTGACAAGGCATTCTCCAAGGTCTTATTAAAAATTTCCATTGTTCCATTGGCCTAAGGGTGATATGGGGTACTCTTTTGATGATGGATGGAACTCCTCAGTCATTGATTCTATTGTCTTATTCAAAAAGTGTGTTCCTTGGTCACTAAGTAATATGTGCGGACATCCAAACCTTGCGACTACATTCTCGAACAAAAATCGCGCAACAGTCTCCGCAGTGCAATCTGTAACTAGTGTTGCTTCTGCCCATCTTGTCAAGTACTATGCCACAATGATTATGTACCCTTTCCCTGATCTTCTTGCTTGTGGGTTGATTGGCCCCACAAAGTCTATGGCCCATTTCTCAAATGCTTACAACTTAACCTATGGATTCAAAGGCATTCATCCCTCCTAGATGGCTTTCCCACGCATTAGCATACATCACATGACTGACAATACTTCTTCACATCTTTGCGGAGTGTATGCCACCAAAGACCTACAAAAAAATATTCTGTGCAGTTTCTCTCCTTGCATAGTGTCCTCTTGCAATCCCATCATGCGTTTCTTCAAGTATCATTGATCTTTTGTGTTCCAACACACATCGCCTCAATATTCCATTTGCACCCAACTTGTATATATTCCTTACAATGAACTGATAATCTATTTCTTTCACTACTAGTTACTTCTTCTACATAATTGTCAAATTTGACGGAGCCATACCTATACTTAGAAACTGCACGATGTTCGAGAAGTAATCATCCACCATATTTACTGCAAATAACTGTGCATCTAGGAAACTGTCATCTATGTTGCTTGCATCTTCACCTGACATGATGCACGATAGATGATCTGGTCCTGCATCCAGCTTCACTAGTTTCACTACAACCTCAAAGTCGTATTCTTGAAATAATAATAACCATCTGCATATTCTCCCCCCCAACACTGGCTTATTGACTAAGTATTTTAATGCAAAATGGTATGTATACATCTTAAAGTGAGATCCCAATAAATAATGTTTGAATTTTTGTAGTGCGTAGACCATTTCCAATCCTTCTCGTTCCGTGGTTGTATAGTTTTTCTTTGCTATAGACATCTTCTTGCTTGCAAAATAAATTGGGCGATCTATGTCTCCCTCCCCTGGTTGGGATAGTACTGCGCCAAATTCTATGGACGATGCATCCTCATGTACATGGAACTCCTTGTTCCAATCTGGAAAAATTAAAATTAGCACAGTCACAAGTTTATGCTTTAAGGTGTCCAACCCCTTTTGAAAATCCTCATTCCATTGAAACTTTGCTTCCTTCTTCAATAAATTTTCCATTGGTGCTGTGATCTACACATATCCTTTGATAATTTTCCTGTAATAACCTGTATGCCTCAAAGTTTCCCTCAACTATCTGACTGATGTAGGAGGTTCTAACTCCAGAAGTACTGCGATCTTGGCTCGATCTACTAGTGGTCCCTGTTTGAACACTACATGTCCCAACTAATTCCAAATGGTGCACAAAAAATACACTTCTCTAGGTTCAACGAAATTTGATACTGTCTGCACCGATCCAACATGATTCTAAGGACTTCTATGTGATCCTTCAGTAGACTTAACACAATCCAATCATCCAGGTACACTTCAAGGAACTTATGGAAAAACTCGTTGAACACTGCAACCACTACTCTGGAAAATAGTGCAGGGGTATTCTTCAATCCAAATGGCATTACTATATATTGATAACTCCCCCACTCAGTCAAAAAAGTAGTCTTGTGTCGATCCTCCTACTCAAATTTTATTTGATGGTACCCAGAGAATCCATCTGTAAAAGAATAAGTTTCTTGGCCTCCTACGTTCTCCAATACCTCATCCATGAATGGTGTTGGGAATGGGTCATGTAAGCATGCATCATTCATCTTCCTCAGATCCATGTAGATCCTAATTACTCTC
>ML830875.1:81161-94620 GCA_009831015.1 Picea engelmannii | reverse complement strand
TTGTTGATCGAAGTAAGACACCATAATCGCAGGTTCTAATTGTTATTGAGAAAGGGAGGACCTGAAGAGTAGATCACTAATCTATTGGAACTAAAATCATTCAATTTCCCAAACATCCTCCCTCGACGCTCTTCAATCATTAAAATTCTTTTCTACCAGCTGGTTTCGACGTTGGCTCCAGTAGAGTCCCTCTAAGGCTCGAGTCAATGCACGGGCATCAGGATTGGGGTTGTTGATCTGTCAAGATGTCTTGTTATTAGGATTTGGAGGAATTACTGAGGGAGAGTGTGAATAATGTGGCATACAAGATCCCTCCATCTACAATGATGACACTTACATTCAGTTTTTTCCCAAAGGTATAATAAAATGTTTTTTGATTGCTCAACCTATGAACACATAAAAAATCAGAACACAAATATTGGTAGAGAAATCGACACACAAATATTAGTAGTTATAGTTCTCATACATAAATATGTGTAGTTTAACTCTCGAACCAAGAATTTCCATAACTATGATACTCAATCATAGAAATGAGATCTTTTAAAGCTAACATCTTCAATTTTTTTTATTAATTTCTAAGGTTTTGAAGCTGAGCAATAAAACCTTGTGTGTTTTGATTAATTTGTAAGGTTATTAAGTAGGCCTGCTTAGGAATGAGTAATAAAACCCAGTGGGAGGGAGGCCTACCAAGATGGTAATTCTTAGGGGCGGAGCGGCTTGTGCAAAGTGGTAAATGCAATACTGAAAGGTGGCCTAACCTAGTTAAGCAAAGGGTCTGAACTCCGAGAGGGAAAAAGGTCAGGATCGAAGAGGCATGGAATGGCGCTAACTCTGAAACACAAACTCTGAGGCACGGAGTGGGCCAATTCTAGAGGGGAAATTATTTTAAACTCCGAACAGTACCTCCGACCCAGCTTTGGTGCTAATCGCTAAGTCTACATGCTCATAGATAATGGAAGATAACGGATTTTAGATGGGAAGATAAGCACGGGAAAGATCTCTAAGCACGGGAAAGAGGGAGAACGACTCCTTGATTTTGGAAGTCAGTAGCAGTCGGTAGAGCAATTGAAGGAGGTGAACCAGAGCAAGCAGCTTACCTATCGAATTCCATTTGGGTTCCACCAGTCGGTCTCATGGTAAAATTTCATTTTAAATATCAAAGCATTTTTGTTGCTAATATATGCAGATCCTATTATGCAGATCCTATCTACTGTATTTATGTTCCATGATATAGACATTTTTGAATGCATGTGGCATCTACAATCTAACAAATTTGTGCATGGAAGAACATCTATGAAATAAATGAATGCAGGTAAGACTCTAAGAAATTTGTACATGGAAGAACATCTATGAAATAAATGAATTCATACATGAATTTGTACCTAAAAGAACATCTATGAGAATTGTGAGAAAGTAGAAGAAAGATGTAGTTCTCATCTAGGAAAGTTGGGACAAAGTAAAAGAAAGATGCATTTGTGGCAAAGTAGAAGCAAGATGCAATTGCAACACATGAAGAGGTGACTGCCCAGTTCGATTGCTAGGGTGTACTACATTGAAGTGTAAGGATGTGCTCTAGACGGTGCATCTCATTAATGGTCGCTGACATGGATTTTAATGTATGATGTCACCCCCACAATAACACTTTAAAGTTGAAACCCAATGAAATGCCAGAAAAATAAAGTTTTTTATTTATTTTAATTCGATAAAAATTATTATTTGCATTGTCCTATGTTTAAAATTGGAAATGAAAAAAAAATTAAAGTCAAGGGTGAGACTAATAGCGAGTAGATGACTAACTCATTGTTATAGTCTAACCTTCGACACAAACTAATAAGATCATTATTCATATTGTTATATTAATAGATTGATTAAATAGGATGAACATGCAAATCTCTCCATCTCATGATTGTATGCTCTAATGCATTACATTGAGTCCATAGGACTTTGGTCTTGAGTTTGGAGATTTCATTGTTTGCATACTAATTCTTTTCCTCACTCTAAATCTGCACCCAAGTTAGCCAACACATTTGTTTCTTTTAATACATGCTTTTAGCTAAGTTTCCGTGTAAACTCCTCTCATGTTTCAATTTAATAGATAGAGGGTTAAGCGGTTTCTATTGAGTCATATAAATTTCGTGAACATATTATAAATTTTATAAGAAAAATATCTCATTAGAACACATATTTGATGAGGAATGATCTCTTTAATACATAGTTTAGCTATGTTTCCTTGTAAAATCTTTTCATGTTTCAATTTAATAAATATAGGGTTAGAAGGTTGCCATTGAATAATCTAAATTCCATGGACATATTATAAATTTGAATTCCCTAGTATTGATTTATGTTTGTCCTCAATTAGTTTTTGCACATCTTTTTATATCCACTTTTTATTTATACTATTGTAAAAATCAAAATCTAACTAATGATAAGTGCTTGGGGATGTTATCAAAGGTTTCTTTAATATCTAGGGATATTTTTTCATCGATAACTAAATAATATTATTCATGTATACTAAAAATTAATAAATTTAAATCGAAAATGAAAAAAAATAAAAATAAAAATTGTTTCCTTCACCTTAATAAAGACCTCACCAAGAATTAACTATTCAGAATGATTCCTCCTAAGTTTTGAACTCAAATCACATCCTCACAAGCAACACTCAGCCAAGTTAATCAACATGGGAAGGTGGATACATACACTTCACCAAGGTCATAAATCAAGTCACAAAGGAGACATCTTGACCCTCTCTTATATGTTAACGACATATTACAATTAATAGTATATCTACAATTCATTCCACTCTTTATAATAATATCCCTCCATGTTAAAGAAAAAACATTTCTCATTCTCTCACATGGGAACATAGATCATATGGTAGAGAAATCGCTTAGGGTGCACAAAGTATATGAGTCAATTCCTGCATCTCGATCTTGTATGTGAATGTTATTTGTTTTTTAGAAATTTCATTCTATAAATTGAGTTAAAAGGATAAATGATTAAAACCACAAAAGACATTTACACTCAATTATAATTAACAATTATTCCTAGAAATGCAAAAGCTAAAATAGCTATAAAAAACATTATATTGATTAGTGAATATTTTTCAAATTCTTAAAAAAACATTCAAACAACTATTAAATAAAATAAATATTAAATAGTAACAAGTATGTAACATGAACCTTATGAAAATGTTATATAATAGTGTGTAGAATGGAACTTTTTTCCACAAGAAAATTGCACGTTATATTAAGATATATAATATGTTCACAATGACATAAAACTATTACAGATGAAGGCCTTGCCTTCTTATATGTCCATTTCCATATCCACTATCCATATCCAGGAGACTATAGAATACAAAAACAACAAAGGTGATTGTCCAGAGTATAGAGACTGTTCGATACTGGAAGACAATTTTTTTTTATAAATATAAGTTTTTTGTCATTACAATCATACCAAAAAGCTACCATCATATAAGACTCCACACATCTAGAGTCTAAACAAGATCAACTAATACAGATTTAAAAAGCGTCTTGGACCCTCATGACCATCAACCCATTGATTGTAAGCAATAGCTCAAGGACGCGTTATAAGGGCCTTTTTGGATAATATATCAGCCGCAAGGTTCTCTTCTCTGTATACATGTGCAAAGGTGATAATTGAAAAGTGATTGAAGAGTTCCTTTATCTTTTCCTTCCAACAGTCTATAGAGATTACCTGCAAATAACCTTTATTATTAAGCCATTCAATTACAAATTTTGAATCACCTATGACATGCAAATTTGTGATGGAAACTCTATGAGCCAATGAAAGAGCAGCCCAAGCACCCAAAATTTCCACTCTTGTATATGTTCCTCCTCCACAATTGAGAGTCCACCTGTAGACTATGTGTTCATTGACCTTTATGACTCCCCTCGCTCCACTAAGATCCCCATTTTATTGAGAAGCCTCGTCAAAGCATCCTATGATTCTATTATGTGGCAATATATGGACATTGTGTTTAATGGAGTGTTGAGTTTTTTGTGGGCTATATCTTGTCACTGTTGAAATGGAGAGGAAAAGGACCCTCTCCAAGGATGGAGACCTTGACTCAAAAATTGTCAGTTCCTTTCAATCCAAATGAACCAACAAATGAATGCTGGAAAGGATGAGAGATTATAGTTTTGACAGGCCTACAAAGCAAAACAATCTATCACTATAGTTCTTGACCACCCTATGGATAACTTGTAATTTTCTTTGATCTTATTCCAAACAGTACCTGTGAAAGGGCATTGAACAAAGAGGTGAAAAACAAATTCCTGATTTCCTTTGCATAGTTGACAGAAACCTGGCCCATACCAACCTCGCTTGTGGAGATTGTTCCAGGTTAGTATTTTATCTTCAATGAGAATCCAGGTAAATAGTTTGATTTTTTTTGGGCAATCCAAGCTCCACACTTTTCTCCTCCAACCTCCAATTTTATTCTTTAACAGCTCTGCAACCAGCGCATTGTATACATTTTTTGTTGTTCAAAGACTATAACAGTCGCGCCCAATCCACATTAACTCATCATGTCTATCGAATATAACAATGCCAACACCAATCAAACTCAAACTGTAATGGTCCCATTCAGAAGCAAAGTCGCCCTCGAGTCCCAGTTCTCTGCTATTAAGCCAATTGGAGCAAACCGACCCCTATACCGGAGATCGACTAACTCGAAAAAGAAAATAAACATGTTTGTTGTTTAAACGGTTAATCATCTCTGCAGAAAGAAAATAAACCTTTCCCATCCCCAAAATTTCATCCTTCCCAGTAATAATAGAATCCCCCGCACCCGGTTTCCAAGCCAGCCAGTGCATAAGAAATGGTAGATAATTCAACAAATTCTTCCATGTTTGGGAACCAAAGGATTAAACTAGTATAGTTGAGCACAACCAGGTTATCACTGAGATATGTGGGAAGTATTTATATTTCAATACCCGCTACCAAATACCAGGATGCATCAATCCATGCCACAATGATTTTGCAGCTAAGGCTCTCGAGAAACAAAATATGTTTCTAAGCCCCGAACCGTCGAACTCTTTAGGACTTGCTAAAGTCTCCCAACTTCATAAGTGATAAGTTGAAGAATGTTCTGATCCATACAAGAGAAAGGAAAATATCAGTTTATGAATCTGTTTCAGTACTATCTTGGGTGTGTGCCAGAGCCATCCAATACACCGGTTGGCTTTCGAGCACCACCTTTATCAAACCATATCTACCTACCAACGATAGAAAGTGATTTCACTAATGTCGGATTCTATGCTCATATTTAAATAATACCCACTGCCAATCCACCACCTTATAGCTATCCATCTTTAAATAAAAACCCAAATATGTAAATCTAGCCTATAGGCTCAAGAAACCAAAATGAAACAGCGAGGTCAGATTATTAAGAAAACCATGCTGAACAGCAAAGTGTAGGAATGCTGACTTATTAACATTGATCTCCAATCTAGAAGCAACACAAAAATCATACAAAAGAGTGTGAATTTCCTTCCATTTAGTGATAGAAGCTTTAGACATAGTAAGCACATTATCCACAAATAGGAGGTGGAGAATTCTTACCATCCTAGAAACCTTTATACCCATCAAATTCCCTTTCGTATGACTTTTTTTCAGAGAGAGACTCAAACCCTCCATCAGAAGGATAAACAACATAGGAGACAAAGGACAACCCTGGCGCAATCTTCTACAACTGTTAAAGATTTTTTCAGCTTCCCCATCGATTATAATAGCAAATGATGTTGAAGAAACACATCCCATTATCCATTTTGTCATAAGGTATCCAAATCCACAGTGAAGAAGCTTCATCCTTAGGTGATCCCAGTTAGTGAAATCATATGCCTTTTTCAAATCCATCTTCAAAACAACAACCTAGAGTTTCTTTGCTTTAATACTGTGAAGACACTCTTGTGTTGTTCCAATAGCATCAAGTGTCTGACGACCCTTTAGGAACCCCAAGTGTTCATCAGACAAAGTACATGGGATAATTGGTTTGATTCTCCTCGCTATAATCTTAGAAATAATCATATCACAAAGATTGCACAAAGCAATAGGACGATACTCGGAGAAAGATAAAGGATTATTTGATTTCGGTATCAGACCTAAGAAAGTAGAGTTAATCGGATGAAAAACTTCGCCTTGAATTCTAGTATCCTCAACCATAGATAGTAAATTAGGGCCAACCATGTCAAAGAAGTATAGGAAGAATTCGACAGTTCACGCATCTGGGTCAGGACTTTTGTCCTTGCCAAAACATTTAAGAACATCTTATAGTTCCTCTAGATATACGACCTTTTCTAATGATGATACTTCTTCCTCCAAAACAAGATTTGGGTAAAGACTAGTGGTCTCCAACTGTCCCCGCAAATTTGGCTGCCCCATATCTTGAAAAAAAGAGTGAAAATATGATACAACTTCATTTTTAAATGCATCTTATATCCAAGAGATTTTTACCAGCGTCATCAGTTATATCCAAGAGATTTTTTTTATTTCTCTCGTAGCTCGCAAAATTATGAAAAAACTTAGTGTTGTTATCGCCAAACTTGTTAAAAAATCATGATCCCAAATATGTTTTACTTTCGACCAAGATTTTACCCGACTTTTAAGAAGTTTAAGCTTTTGAACTAGTCTCCTTTGGGCCTTTTCAACTAACTCATATCGGGCATCAAACCAAACTTCACTTGCTAACTTTGCAAAAGATTCATCCCGTAACCAAAATGGATTGAACTTAAAAGGGTGAACAGTCGCTTGAAGACCAACATCCATTTGAAGAAAAATATGAGCGTGGTTAGATAAGAAGAGAGAATCCACCCACGATCTATACCTCATGGCTAGGCCAATCAAATCCTCTGCCACAAAAAAACTGTCAAGTCTTTTAGCAATGCTGGAATCTTCAATTTTGCCATTACGCCATGTCGAAACCCACTCAGCCGGAGCCACATCTACCAAATAAGTATTATCAAATAAATCCTTGAAAAAGAGTGCAAAAGGGTTTGTCAAGGCTGTTGGTCCCCAAATCGCATTTGAGTTAAAGGTGAAGTTCAGGTCCCGTGCCAAAATCAAATCTATATTTGCTAACAGACCCCTATCTTGTAATTTTTTCCAGAATGTCTTTTGATCCGTGCAAGGACCATAGACATTCAGGAGTGTGAGCCTCCTTTTATCCACAAGACTGGAACCTATCAAAAGAATGTTGCCACAAGTGAGAACCATAGAGAAAAAAAAATAATGTGGATCCCATGAAACGAGAAGCCCCCCCGAACTACCAACCAAACTAATTTCACATGACATCCAATTCGGCCTGAGAGCATACATGGAATCCCTTGCCCTTTCATCAGTCGACAAAGTCTCTTGTAAAAAAATAACATGGGGTTTCATCTTACAAAGGAGTATGTGCATAGAGGCCAATTTTAAGGATCCTCCTACCCCTCTAATGTTTAGAGAGAGCATAATCATGATTTTTCCCTTGCGATGGATTTAATGCCTAAGCGCCCCATGGTCAATACTCGAATGTGAAAGATTAGTCGATAGAGAAAGGTTGGTACCCATTTTTTTTCGGACACTTCTAGTCTTAACATGTGATAACTTGAGTCCCAAACCTTGGGACTAAGAAAGATCCTTACCAGACGAAACCTATGATGCTACACGGTCTGAAATCACAGTACTGGGTTCCCCCGTAACCACCTCAGCTTTGCCTAAATAAGTCGGGATCGGAACAGGACTAGTAACCTCCCTATAGAAAGGTACTAAATCAGATCGCAATCTATCCAAAGAGTGCTCACTAGTTGTGGGTTCACCATAACTAGGTAAGAGAGGTGAGCCTTCCATCATTAACAATTCAGTGAGAATAGAGGTAGGCGGAACATGAGTATCCTCAAAAGAAGAGTGAGGCCGACACTCATATAAACAAGTAACTGGAGTAGTAGAAACAGTCTCAGAATTAGGAGCTAAAACCTTTGTCTCTCTAACCAGAGCCTCAATCTTATCAGTCACCCCTATAACAAAAGTCTCCACTGAATAAAAAGAGTCGAGATGATCTCTTTCCCATCCAGTTAACAAACAATAGAGAGAAGGAATGTAAAGTCTCAACTTACCAACAAAGGTAGAGTTTGGGGATGGTGAATTGTCCAAATCCCATACGCCCAGATAAGAAACCATCTCTAGCGCCTCCATCTCCGGTGAGTATCCATTAGTAACAGTCTCCTCCGAAGGTGACTCGTCAAAGGGCACTCCAAAAGGATGGTGGCAGTCCTTTCTTATGTGGCTGGTTTTTCTATAGCGCGAGCATAGGAACAAAATCCTTTCTTAAGGGGATTTTGTGGAAATCACACCATTTTCCAGTGTCCTTCATCTTTCAGTTACCCTTCTTTTCTCATGGCTTGGACTAGTTTTCTAAATGTTGGTTGTTAGGGCCATGTTTACCATACTTAGTTTGTTGCAGATTTGCAGACCCTTAACTCTCTCTCGTTCTGGTGCTTAAATTTTTTCTCGATTTTAACGACATATCGATAAGCACCACCTACTGAAGAGATGTCTAGAAAATCTATTTTAGTTTGGATGCATATGTGTAGAGCCCTATAGTATTTCAGAACCAGATGTCACTCAGAGTCTTTGATACCCAGTTTTGTGTGTAAGGTATGGAAATTAGTAGTGAAATATGACACCTATTGGCCCCTCTCTTGCCACAGTGTGGTCCATCTCATATGTTGTTCGTCATAATTTCCATCAAGGTAATATTGTTCCTTGATCGCATCTACAAAAAAATACCAAGTGGGCTCGACCCCACATATTCCAGACTCATCTATAGAACTTTTCTCCTAGTAATTTTTCCACCAATGTTTCACATGGGGGAGATCCTTTCGGAGCGCAAAGATGATCTTTTCCCTGTCGGAGAAATTATGAACTGAGAAATAACCTTCTGGCAAATTTAACCATTTTTCTAGGGCATTAACACCTATCTGTCCTTCAAATATAGGAATATCAAAATTAACTTGTACCTTGAAAGACTATGTGTCTCCAAAGTGGTTGTTTGATGAAGACGCACCTATTTTTATCGGTAGGAATTGAAATATGTGGGGAAAAGTCTCCATCATTTTGTACCTCTGTCGCATGAGAGCTTGCTCAAGCAACAGATTAATATAATCATATTCTCTGTCGTTTTTCTTTTCTTCCACCATAGAGGGTTTCTTGGGTGTGCAAGTGTGATTTTCCTCAAGGGAGACAACCTTGAGACTCATCCTTTTATACTTGGACCTCATCAGGGACATGCACTGAAAAAAGATCAAGAGCAACCTACTTTGATACCACTGATCCATATTATTTTCAGCATGAAATGAGAGAAGACATATAATAAATAAATGTACATGGATATCTCGGATATCCAATAATATAACATAAATGTATCAGATATGAAACCATGAACATAGAGATACATTAATACATAATTTCTATTAATGAGCAAAATGTACAAAACTGTAGAAATATAGTGTACTCGCTAGAATGGTGGAAACTTATCTATGAGAAGAGATGTGACGAATAATAACATTTGAAAGAAGATAGTTACAATGAGTCTCTAGAGGACTTTTTAACATAAATAAAATAAAAAACCCTAATCCCAAAAGATGAAAAGCCAACAATTTTGTGGACCCCGTTTTGGGTAATTTGGTGTATCAACTTGCCGAGGGTGTAACTTTGGCATACGATCTCTATTTTGGGTGCACGATAGATCGTTGGAAAGGTATCATCGAGGAGATTCATTTCTAGGGCTCAATTAGAGACTTTATATATCATTGAGGTGCTCGATCTTGAAAAAACTTCATTTAGGCCCTCAAAATGGCCTTGGTAATTTAGGAACCGAAATTTTGCTAAAAATAGTAAGTTGTGAAAAGATTGTTTTGAGCGAGTTGGAATAGGTGGGTGGCCACCGAGATCCACCTTGATTATCCATTCATATTGAAAATAACTCAACCTTCTATTCTACGACTAAGAATATTTAGCTCAGATATCCTTTCATATGATCTCACTTGGAAGATGGACAGCTGGAGTTGGAAAAGATACATACTAGCCTGAATACTACAGACATGTTAACAAAAGTGTTAATCAGGGAGAAATTGAGTTCCTTCTCAATTTCAGTTGGCCTTCAAGCATGAAGGTGAAGATGATAGAATTTTCAGGTCCAAGGTGTATCATAGTCCAACAGGTACAACAACAATGGAGTTGTTGTGATCAGTCTCCAAGTGGGAGATTGTTGGTTGTGGAGACTTATTATCTTCCTAATTAAAAAGTTTGTTTCAGTCATGTTTGGATGTCATTTCCTGACAAGAGGGTATGGGGGGGATTCCACCCCCCCCACTATTGTCATCAAGGGGTCCATGGGGGGGAGGGCGGGGGGGACTAAAATTAATGGAACCCCACCTAGCAGGGGATTTGTGGGAGACGCCCCTGAAGTGATTTTTTGGGAATAATTTCCTTGTAAAACATTGTAATCCCATAGTCAATTTGGACCGTTAATTATAAGTTCGCAAATCTGACGGTAGAAGTTAGGTTAGGGATTTTTCCTCTAGAAGGAAACCCTCTTTTTTTATGAGGGAATTGTATTGCAGTTGTGTATGAGAGTGAATATTGTATTCATAGAGAAGAGACTATGAGAGAAAGAAGAGGAGGTTTTAGTGGGTGTGTTGTAGGTTCTGTCCCTTCATTTTTGCTAGATAATAAAATTGAAGGACCTGAAAATTTATCTGGTGGATGTAGCCCACACTAAGTGAACCACATATATATGTGTCTCTATTGTATTGTGTATTTTAAGTGTTTTATTTTTGCATTTGTTTTATTTTATTGCTTCACGATCTTGTTTTTCTAACAACTTATCAAGGCATTTTCCCATGAACTTAGCAAGGATGTCCAATTTGTGCCAATCTCTAACCTAGGTGCTCAATCCTCCATGAAATTAATTGAGTAGTTTACTGTTCTTAGTCCTTTTTTCTTGTATGGTAACAATCCATGGCTATTGAATGCTATTTTAAATAATATTTTATGCAAACATATTAATTATTTTATTTTCTCTTTATGCCATAGAATCCATAGAAGTTAGGAAGAAAGGTTTCCATGCTTCATTTGTTGTATTATTTACAATCTTCGATACAAATTCAAAATCATTAGTAAATCAAGCTACAAGAAAGAGAAAAATCAAACCAAATAAAATTGTTACATATGTAAAAACTAATTTTGCAAACTAGTTTTGAATTTGAAGAGGGATTTGACAATGGAATTTAAATAAAAAATTGAAATTTCCCTTACACACAAAGTTTTTCATCTTGCACACTCTTACATTTTCATGCTCAGGGATTGTTTTGAAAAAGGGATTTTGTTCTTTTTCTTTATAATCCAAATTTTCCGCTCTTTTACCGAAGCATAAGGAGTACTTTCAACACTCTTTTAAGAGTGATTTTTAGACTCCTATGAAACATCACTGGATGAAACTTGAGTTAAAACTTCCATTACCTCATATAGTGAAAACTAAAGTGCAATTGAAAGAATGAAAACAAATCTTGTATGCACATAGTGCACTAGTTTCTTAATAGCCTTTTAAAAAAATCAAGAGCTCATATTCAAGGTAAGTTTTGTCTTTAAGAAATTATGTGGAAGGGTCCTTTTTCCATTGCATGGAAAACCATTCATTAGTTTTAATGAGTGAGATTCATGGTGAGTTAATGTTGATATGAAGAAAATGTGGTTCTATTTTATGGGATTATGCTCAATTAATTTCAAGAAAAATCCATGCACAAACATCTTTATATAATGCATTGCATCATGTGATCATACTACCATTCATGCATACTTTATTCGAGGAGACAAGCATGCACCAAAAAATTTGAGTAATTTCGTGTGATCATGCCACCATTCATGCATTCTTGATTCGAGGAGACATGCATTGGACCTTGCAAATCAATCAAGGTGTATTGTGGGTTTCTAAGGTATTATTTTACCAATGTTTTGTAGTGGCCCTCATGCCATTTTTATCAAATATTAATTCATTAGCATGGATCAATGGTGCATTGTGATTAAGGACAATGCAAATATCATTGAGGTTTAATCACAACACTATTATGGTGCACTAAAACTTGGAACATGTCTAGAATGGACCAAAAGCTTATGTATGGATCAAGCATTGCCTCTAATGAGTGTGGTTCCCATTGTGTTAAAGATGAGAAGTGTTTATCCTCATTATGTCATGTTTATTTGTTGAACATGTAGACTCCATGACACTATTGAATAGATAATGAAACTTGTATTTCACTTGATTAACTCTAAAAGTACTTGGACTTTGGCGGTAAATGACTTGTTGTGACAATTTTGAGCAATTGGGTAGATTTGTTTTGATTGTGTCACATGATGTTGTCAATTATGTTGTCACAAGTTAAAATATTTTACCAAGATTAATAGATTTTGTAATCCCAAACATAATCATTAAATAGTTTTATGTGGAAAAATAATATCTATGCCTTATCTTGACCAAAATTGTACAAGATTGGTGGATTGTTGAGTGATTTACATTTATTTTTTAGCTATGTGTTTTGTTCCCATTATATATTGTATTAGTGGGGTTTCCTTGAATTACATACTAAATTGTTGAAAGGCCAACTAATATACTAAAATAATAATCATATTAGATACCAAGTCTATAACCATGTCATGATTTTTAATAGGAAAACACATAGCATTATGCATGTCGAAAATAACTATGAATCAACATGCTCAATACTATTAATGAGATGGAATACATGAGCATGAAAAAAGAGAGATGATCTCATTTCCCTAGTTTTTCTCAATGTCTATTGTTTTCTCTTGAAAACTGACATTCATTAACTCATTTGTAATTAATCTTACTACGAAGCTCCTGATGTCATTACAATTTACATCCATAACTTATGATTAATTGTTATTATTTTTTATAGAGCCAAGAGTGGAGGCAAAGATAACAAAGGAAGTGAAATTATGATGAGTTGACAAAGAGTTTGGGATCTTTGTTGGACATAATTCGTGTGGGTATTTCAAAATTGAAGTAGGAATTTGCAATGACACAAACAATTCGTCATGAAGACTTTCCTAAATTATGGTTCATTTGGTCTAATTTCCATAATGGTAACAAGAGATTATCCTCCATGTCTCATGTCCTCATGTCAAGTGACTTAGCTAACGTTCAATGTTACACATACAAGATGGAAATTGCATCAAGATACAATTTTTTTATTAACATAATTGGTTTAACATCTATCAACTAATGTCTTGTGTCCAAGTAGGTAAACCCAATGGGAAATAAATTAACTTGATTATATTAATTAGATGAGATTATACTTATTGTGTTTGCACTTTGTAGATGTATAGGGGTAAATCATCATCATAATCATTCATCAACATCAAATAAACAAATACTTTA
>ML830874.1:39592-52823 GCA_009831015.1 Picea engelmannii | reverse complement strand
GAGGCTCTTTAGGGCACAATTAGGTCTTTGACCAGCCTCCCCATGCATATTGAGCTCGGATTTGATGTCAAATCGACTTGGGAGCCGATCCATTAGTGGTTGGGAGGCCGACCAGCTTCATAAATGCGCCGTTTGGCAGGCGCACGGGTTTTGCACCCCACAGCTGCGCATATGCGCTCAATATACGAAGATGTTGCGCGCGCGCGCTCGTTTTTAGTGGGTATACTGTGCTTTTTAATTTTTTAGCCATTTTTGTATAGTTTTGGCCCTTTTGTTGTGTTGTGGAATTAATCCTTGTGCCATGAATGCCTGTTTTTCTGTGCTGATGATGCGGAGTTCTTGTCGCCCTGTGCGGACGAAATTTCAGTGATAACAATAATGGAAAATAGCTAAGAGAATAGTGGATCTGTAATTATGAGATGATTATCTTATCTTGAAGGCTCTTATGTATAAAAGAGAGTTCTCTCTCTTCATGAGGAGAGTAATTAGGATGATAAAGAGAGTAGTCATTAGGATTTTAAAGAAAGGGATTCTTATCTTTGATTCATAGTTTTGGTTTTCATGCTTTCATTATTCTGTTATGAAGATTGATTTGATTATTGTAATGCAATATTGCATCATTGGTGTGAGCTCACATATGTTGTTGTGTCATTCAACTCTTCACATGTTGTATTTTATTTTCCTTCATGTAGTTCTCCATTCCTAGATTAATTTCATTTACGCAATATTCAATTTCAGTCATAGGTTGTAGAAATTCAATTCCAAGTCATGTGTTTCAATTCATTGCATTAGATTAATGATTCAATTTCAGTCATAGGTTGTAGAAATTCAATTCTAAGTCATGTGTTTCAATTCCCTACATTAGATTAATGATTCAATTTCAGTCATAGATTGTAGCAATTCAATTCCAAGTCGTGTGTTTCAATTCCCTGCATTAGATTAATGATTCAATTTCAGTTGTAGCTTAAATATTAGATTATATTAGTTCCACTTCAGTCCTACATATACTTTTCATGTGCTTCGTAAGTTTACGAACCTCAGATTGACAAATTAGATAGTTGGGTAAGTACTACAATGAAATTAATTCAACATTAGTTTGGCCCAATATAATGACTGTTGTTCCCTTATTATGATTGTTGTTCCCTTTACAAGAAGTGTCATCCATTTGAATAGAACAACTATCGTTCCCTTTATGATTGTTGTTACTTTACAGGTGTTGCATCTATGGAGGATTGGGTTTTGAAAACGAAAGGTAAAAACCTACGTAGGCAACAAGTAAAATTCTTGTGTCAGTGCCTACCTTCAGCTAATGCATAGAGGTTGTTTTTAGAACATCTTTAAAGCCCAACAATGCCCTTGAATATATCTCATCTTGAAAATCCAAGGCATGATATGGCATGTCATGGAAAGGAAAATAATGAAATGGAAAGGCATGGTAAGTGAGGGAAAGGAAAGGAATGACATGGAAATGAAAGACATGGCATGGCATAGTAAGTGAATACAATGCAAGGAATGTTATGGAAAGGAAATACCTAGCATGGAAAGACATGGAAAGGAAATGCATGGAATGACATGACATGGCATGGAAAGGCAAGGTATGGCATGACAAGGGAAGGAAATGCAAGGCTTGGCATGGTATGGCATGACAAGGAAAGGTATGACTTGGCAAGGAAAGGCATGTCAAGGAAATTCAAGGCATGGAATGACATAGAAAGGAAAGGCATGGAAAGGAATCACATGAAAAGGAAAGGAAATGCATGGAAATACAATAATACCATAACAACCATAAAATGAAGCCAAATTTTCAATCATTCATAAATATGAAATATTTGTTCAATTATTCCTTTTACATAACTATGGTCATTCAAGTAGACCATCAAGATCACTTCCAATACTTATGTTCTCCATTAACTTCTCATGCTCAGAGTAAGGAAAGAAGTATTGTATCTTTGATGATTTATTACTGAACATTGCTTGTAGTTGGAGGTTTGTACCGACAACCAAGTTTGTAAAGTGGTATATGACTTCACCTAGTCTATAATATTGAAACACTTAAACACCTTTCTTTTGTATTCTTTCATCTTGTGTTATATATTCTCCTTTGATAACCATCGACCTAATTGGAAATTCAATTCCTTCGGATTATGTTACTAATCACACGAGGGTCTACTTTCCCTCTATGCAATGTGACAACCAATAATAAATGCCCCATTCATTACCTTTTGGGGAAACCAGTGTGTATATGTTCTTTGAAAAAAATGGAGTGCCAACACGTGAGTCCACGAAATGACCAAAGCATAAAACATTAATGCTAGTTATTCAAAATTTAATAGAAGGTTTCAATGAACCTAGCAGTACAAGATCTGAGACATGATCATAATCCTATGAAATACTTGATTGGTTCTCCTCCAACTAGGATAATTTCATAGTTATATGTTGACCTATGGGGAGTGACACACGATCCCATCTATCAACCCAGTATGTCGATTCAAAATCATACCATTCATTACTACTACATGGACCACAGAAGCAAGAGAGTTTTCTCATCCATATTTCAACTATTGCATTTTCTGATATTCAAACTGAATGGAATCCACAAGTGCCATGGATTATTTTTAATTCATACCATTGTGATCGATCTACATCGACCACCTCCAAAAAATGATTATGTACATGTCCTTTCCTATGTGATTGGTCTTCATAGGTTCTTGTTCCCTTCCCCATTACTAAAAAATGCCATTCAATAATGGATTTCACATCTCGAATGAGAGAAGTAGTTGTGAACTTCATTTATTTCCTCTGTAACACTCTTTTTATGCATGCACCTTCTCCAGCATGCTCCCCTTTCCCATTTTTGGACTTGAAATAATTCAAAATGTGTGGTACCTTGATTTTTTTGTGCAACATACAAAACCATTGAAATACACAAGCATTTTTGAACTAGCCTCCACAACAATCTGACCAAATCCAATGTTGATCCATCTGTATTTTCTTCTCCTTAATGTGATTGTACAACAACTGAAAGCAATGTTGTACGTAGGCTAAGTTATGGCACCGATCATCGTTTATGTATAAGTGATACTCCTTTAATATAACTCAGTTTTCTTCGTTAACTATCCAGACCATGCCTGTATGTGATATAAACTACTATGTTGACCTACTCTGAGTGATAATATTGGCTTTGAATCTCATTTTGCGGTTGAATGGTGTAGTTATCAACAAAATCAACCACTCATAAGACAATACCAATGGGAAATGTATCTCTGCATATTCTAAAATGCTCATCTTTCCATTGAGCCACATGGACATACTGAACATATTGTCGTGTCTTTTCGACGAAGTCCTTCATGAAGTCACATACTCGTACCTAGGAAATCACCAATTGTATCTTTTTTCTTTCCCGCCCTCCATCAATATCATTTGAAACTTATTTAAAGCTTTGTAAGGAAATCTCCTTCCTCCCCAATTCTTACTCATCGCTTACATGGATGCACTTGCTCAGTAATGCAATTCCACTGCACCTAGGGCATGTCCCATGTGGAACTAGATGAGATGGATATCTACAATATAAAAAATAAATTGTTTTGATCATGTTAATACCCTCTTAGCATGGACGAACAAAAGATTTTGTAAAATATATCGCTCAAGAACAACCGATTCTCTACAAGTATACAAGGTTTTGGTACCAAATTCCATGGTTAAGGTACTTAACACCTGCACCAACAAAAACATATACATTATATTTTGTTGGAAAAATATGATACCACTATTTGTTAAGTCACTAAACACTTGCACGAACAAAAACATATACCTTATATTTCATTGGAAAAATAAGATATCATCATTAGAAAAAATCAAATTTGACATAGTTATTCACAATTTATATTAATAAAATTTGTATATTCATAAAGATAATTCAATTTCCCGAGTTTCATCTTCTTACACCATATTCAAATTCATTGTAAAAGTATTTGAATAATCCCTCTAAGTTAACAATTTTTTTTTCCATATTTTCATTGCCACCAACATCATTAGCTTGCACTCACCCTACTCAATAACCTCATATAACCCTAAGTTCATAAATCGTCTCATTGGAAAACAATTGCACATGAATATACATAAAACTTAAGAGCAATTACACAATACTTAATTAAACTTCCCCATTGTATAACTCATACCTTAGGTGCATTCACCTTTCTTACTCAAAAACATCCAGAAGAAAATAGCTCCAACAATAATTACACTGCAAAATTTTGCAAAGAAAAATGATCGTCAACCATGTCTGCATTAAAATTGAAGATACAAAAATGAACTTACTATTCCACAACGTTTATTTTGAAATCTAAGTTCAAGTAAATGGAAATGGCAAGAAGAGTTCAATCCAATCAAAAGGACTAATTTAGTGGAAACGTAAAGGATCGCAATACTAAAATGAGTTGATGCACTGAATCTTGTCTATAGACCTGTAGACGTGCCACAATTAAGGAAACATACTCCCTTCACATAGTGCATATAAAAAAAACGAAAATAGTGGTAGATTCACACATTTACGTTTAATTTGAAAAAAAAAAAACTGTGTAAATATTTAGTGAATTTTTTTTTTTGGTAAGTAATAAAAAATACTTTTTTTTCAAAAAAGAAAAATATCTTATATTGGTAAATATAATGATTCTATTCCCAAAAAGACATTACATCTTGTACAATCTTGTCTCTATCTCATGGTTGTTTCTCGACATCAAAATCAACACTAATACATATCTAAACAACCATATACAACAAATTTCCCCATAAGGTTTATACCTTAATTACATATCTGGTCAAAACAAAAAAAAAAGTAACTAGAATTTATGAGTGAGAAAAATATATCCAAGACAATCATTCTCCTTTGTACAAGTATTCTTTAAATAATAGTGACTCTTTCATATATCACTGGGTGTCCATTTGTAATTTTTGAGAAAAAAACACCTCCCTCATCCAACTGTAAAGCTTCCTTGGACATCTGATCAACAACCTTGTTAAAATATCTGTAGATGTGATGGGCTTTGAGCTGAAGAAATATTCCACTCAACCTTCTGATTTTTTCCATCCATGTTTGTAAAGAGAGAACCTGCAAGTTATTGAAATTATTAAACCAATCAATAATGATATTAGAATCTCCTACCAACATTAGTCTTGTAACCTTCATTGCATTTGCAAAATCAAGATGCACCATAAAGCTAAAAGTTCCCCTTTAGTGTTGGTCCCACTCCCACAACTCATTTTGATTCTGTAACCACCTAAAACTAGGGATTTTAGTACAACCCCTTCCCCACACTTTTTTCCCAAATCTTGTGATGCTCCATCAAAGAAACCCACTGTTATATCCCATTCCAGACAGGGAGGTCTATCAATAATAATTTCATATACTTCTGTACAGGTTTATACTCTCCCAAGTCCTGTAAGATGCAAGAACATACTCTGCCCAAACTAGGAAAATCATTTTCAAAAATAATTAGATTCCTATGTTTCCATACCTCCCAGCAGATAATGCAAGGAATTTCTTCCCTATTTTCCTTTTTCAAAAACCAATTTTTAAAGCAATCCTCAATCTCTCCACTTTCCGAGCCACTATGACTTTTAAAATCCTTTGTAACTGTGACCCAAATAGTTTTAATAAAGTTACACTCATTAAAAAGGTGGTTTACTGTTTCTTCATAGTTCCCAGACAAAAAAACACTTGGTCCATTATAACCTCTTTTCCTCAAAATTTCCCAAGTGAGGATCTTCTTTTGTAACATCAACCAGATAAACAATTGTATTTTTAGGGGTAACTACCTGTTCCAAAGTTTTTTTTACCAGAACTTAGGATCATCAACCCTCTCCTCCAACAATAGTTCATTATATTCTTGTTTTTCACTTACCTTGATCCCTTTTTTTATCCCAAGACCACACCAAAACATCTTTTTATTCATTCAAATATATTCCTGCTCCTCTTAACTCCTTTGTATAGTTAGTCCATTCTTTTTTAAAATCACCTTCCAGTCTAGAATCTCATCCTATTTCCATCTAGAATGAACTGTATCTTCTAGAAATCTATCTCTAGCTTGTGCCAAGTAATATAATCCTTGATCCTTCAATGCCAAAATAAGATTAGTTGATAGTTTATAAAAATTATGGCAACCCACCATAGGATCTACCCCTAAACAAACTGTCTTACCATTTCCAGGCTTCCAAGCCAGCCAAGTAGAGATAACAGGTAAGGAAGAAGTTAAAGCTCTCCAAAAATTTGAGGATCCAACCCAAGAATTATTTTCTAGTCTAAACCATGCTTCCACAGACTTCTTTTGGAGGTATTTTTTAATAATAACCTCATGCCACAGACCAGACATCATCAGACATCTCCATAGACTCCTTGTTGCCAATGATTTACCAAATGTAAAAGTATTTTTTATGCCCCACCCACCATTCTTTTTTGGTTTTGAAATCCTTTTCTAGCTAACCAAATGCATACCTTCCTTGTCTTTTTTACCTGTCCACAAAAAGATAAACATCCTTTTCCTTATTCTATTCATAACACTTTTTGGTATCTTGGCTAGTGATAACCAATATACAAAAATAATTTCCAGCACTGCCTTCACCAATATCACCCTTTCACCTAAGGAAATCCACCTATGTGTCCAGTGTACAATTCTTTTCTCAAATTTCTTCTCTAGACACAACCAATCAACATGGTTGTAAAAATTTGGTTTTATGTAAAAAGCCAGATACTTAAACTCTTCATCAACTAATTTTACATCAAATGGTAACACCTCTTTCAACCAACCAAGTTCTTCAACTTCCCATCCTACTTCTAGAAAGGCCGATTTCTGAATACTGAAATCCATGCATGTTGCCTTACAAAAGAGATCCAAAACCTTTTTGAAAGTTTCCCATTCAGTCTTACAACCAATCCCAAACAAAACTACATCATCCACAAACATTAGGTGCGTTATTCTAATTCCTCTGGCTACTAGAATTCCAACAATATTCTTTGCACCAACCTGTTCAAGTAAAGATCTACTTAATCTTTCCACAATAAGAGGAAATAATAAAGGTGATAACGGGAAACCTTTCCTTAATCCCCTGGAACTCTTGAAGAAATTTGTTGGTTTACCATTGATGAAAACCACAAAGTTTGAAGATGTCACACACCCCATAATCCAATCTATTGCCTCCAAGCTCAGACCAACTTGTAATAAAACCAGCCTAAGAAAACCCCAATCTACTCTATCATCTGCCTTTATTAAATTCAATTTTAGAACTAGTTCTTTAATATTTTTAACCTTTATGATCTGTAGAGCTTCTTGTACAACTCCAATTGCATCTGTGATTTTTCTGCCCTCTAGAAACCCAAACTGTTCCTTTGAGATACCTACAGATAGGGAGTTTTTATTTTGACCGCTATGATCTTAGTTATAATATTATAAACCAAATTACATAGTGAAATTGGTCTAAACCCTCCAAAGGAGTTAGGTTTATCACTCTTAGGGATAATCACTACAAAGGTAGCATTTAAAGCCCCTAACACCCTACCCTTCCTCCTGGACTCTTCCACCATTCCTAAGATGTCTTCACTCAAAAGATCGAAAAAATCCAAAAAGAATTCCACCGTCCAACCATCCGGACCTGAGATTTTTGAAGCCTTAAATCCTTTTAAGGTAGTTAAAATTTCAACAAGAGTAACATGCTCAACCACTTTTAACTCTTCTTCCATAGAGAAAATCCTTGACTAATTCTTTAAAACTGCAAATTGATAAAAAATTGCAATATTATCCTATACCTTAAATATTTTCTAAAAGTAAGAGACAACTTCCTTTTGTAAATCTATAGTCTTGTTAATAACAATGCCATCCTCTTTTGTAATATCCTAGATAGTAGTGTTATGCTTTCTAGAATTAGCGAAATTAACTTATATTAATTTTAATTTTTAAATATTAAAAAATTAATTATTTTAATATTTAATAAAAAATTATATATTAATATTATTTCAACCAAGATGAATTATAAATTATAAACATAAAAAATTATGCATTATTTTAATTTAAAAGGAAACATTATGTGAGGAATAATAATGGACGACCATACTTAGATTCTAGATTTGGATCATGGGAATTCCAGCTACAAAAGTCAAGAGTGGCTGGGTCCTTCAAATCTACAATATAGTTAAACTCAGTAGATATCGCTATTGTGTAAATTAATGTTGAAGGCTAATGATAATATTAACATTAACTTATATTAATTTTAATTTTTAAATATTAAAAAATTAATTATTTTAATATTTAATAAAAAATTATATATTAATATTATTTCAATCAACATGAATTATAAATTATAAACATAAAAATTTTTGCATTATTTGAATTTAAAAGGAAACGTTATGTGAGGAATAATAATGGAAGGCCATACTTTACTAGATTCTAGATTTGGATCATGGGAATTCCAGCTACAAAAGTCAAGTGTGAATGGGCCCTTCAAATCTACAATATAGTTAAACTCAGTTGTGATGGATTTTACTCAAAAGTGAATAGTTGTCCTTGATAACTTGATAATATTTCAAGTGAGAATTGATAATGATATTCACAGTTATTATTAAAGATTATTCAAGTGAGTCTGTGAGTGCCCTTGAAGATATCTCAACATGACATGGCATGTCATGAAAATGAAAGGAATGATATGGAAAGGCATGGTATGGGATGGCATGGTAAGTGAGGGAAAGGAAAGGAATGACATGGAAAGTAAAGGCATGACATGACATAGTAAGTGAATACAATGCAAGACATGTCATGGTAAGGAAAGGCATGACAAGTGAATGAAAGGCAGGGAAAGGAATGGAAAGGAAAGACATGGCATGACATGGCATGGCATGGAATGGAAAGATATGGCATGACAAGGCAAGGAAATGCAAGGCTTGGCATGGCATTTCATGACAAATGCAAGGCTTGGCATGGCATGGCATGACAAGGCAAAGTATGACTTGGAAAAGAAAGGCATGGTAAGGAAATTCAAGGCATGGAATGACATAGAAAGGAAAGGCATGGAAAGGCATCGCATGACAAGGCAAGGAAAGGCATGGAAATACAATAATACCATAATAACCATAAAATGAAGCCAAATTTTCAATCATTCATAAATATGAAATATGTGTTCAATTATTCCTTTTACATACCTATGGTCATTCAAGTAGACCATTGGGATCACTTCTAATACCGATGTTCTTCATTAACTTCTCATGCTTAGAGTAAGGCAATAAGTATTGTACCTTTGATGATTTCTTACTCAACATTGTTTGTAGTTGGAGGTTTGTACCAACAACCAAGTTTGTAAAGTGGTATACGACTTCACCTAGTCTATAATCTTGAAACACATAAACACCTTTCTTTTGTATTCTTTGATCTTGTGTTAGATATTCTCCTTTGATAGCCATCGACCCAATTGGAAATTCAATGCCTTTAGAGTCTGTTACTGATCGCATGATGGTCTTCTTTCCCTCTAGGCAATGTTCCAACCAATAATCAATGCCCCATTCATTACCTCTTGGGGAAACCAGTGTGTATATGTTCTTTGAAAAAAATGGAGTGCCAACACGTGAGTCCACTAAATGACCAAAGAATAAAACATTAATGCTAGTTATTCAAAATTTAATAGAAGGTTTCAATGAACCTGATAGTATGAGATCTGAGATATGATCATAATCTGCTAAAATACTTGATTGGTTCTCCTCCAACTAAGATAATTCCATAGGTATACGTTGACCTATGGGGAGTGACACACGATCCCATCTATCAACCTAGTATGTCGATTCACAATCATCCCATTCATTACTACTACATGGACCACATAAGCAAGAGATTTTTCTCATCCATATTTCAACTATTGCATTGTTTGATACTCAAACTAAATGGAATCCACAAGTGCCATGGATGTTTTTTAATTCTTATCACTATGATTGATCTACATCGACCACCACCCAAGAATATCTATGTACATGCCCTTTCCTATGTGATTGGTCTTCACAGGTTCGTGTTCCCTCTCCCATTACTAAAAAATGCCATTCAATAATGGATTTCACATATCGAATGAGGGAAGTAGTTGTGAAATTCATTTCTTTCTTGTGCAACACTCTTTTTATGCATGCACCTTCTCCATAATGCTCCCCTTTCCCATGCTTGGACTCGAAATAATTCCAAATGTGTGGCACCTTGATTTGTTTTTTGCAACATACAAAACCATTGAAATACATGAGCATTTTTGAACTGGCCTCCACAACCATCTGACCAAATCCAATGTTGATCTATCTGTATTTTCTTCTCTTTAAGGTGATTGTACAGCAACTGAAAGCAATGTTGTGTGCAGGCTAAGTTATGGCACCAATCATCGCTTATATAGAAGTGATACTCCTTCAATATAAATTAGTTTTCTTCGTTACTATCTGGCTCATGCTTGTATGTGATATAGACCATTATGCTGACCTACTCTGAGTGATAATATTGGATTTGAATCTCATTTTGCGGTTGAATGGTGTAGTTATCAGCAAAATCAACCACTCATAAGACAATACCAATGGGAAATGTATCTTTGCATATTCTAAAATGCTCTTCTTTCCATTGAGCCACATGGACATGCTGAACATGTTGTCATGTCTTTTCAATGAAGTCCTTCATGAAATCACATACTCGTACCTAAGAAGTCCCCAATTGTATCTTTTTTCTTTCCCTCCCTCCATCAATATCATATGCGACTTATTTAAAGCTTTGAAAGGAAATCTCCTTCCTCCCCAATTCTTACTCATCGCTTACATAGATGCACTTTCTCAATAATTCCATTCCACTGCACCTAGGGTATGTCCCATCTAAGAATTTTTTTTGATAAAATGTACAACCCTATTGTCTTGTACATAAGATGCCAAAAATCATTTACTAGTCCTTTAACTACTCCAATTAACTTCATGTTAGAATGAGGTAGCCTACCAGTGAAGGCCCACAAATATGTTGGTCCACCTGTGTCAAGGCTATCTCATCCATGATAATACTTTCTAAGGGTTTTTATATTGCATTTCATGATATGAGAGGTTTGTTGGAGTAAACTATGTTTTTTTGTGATCATCCTAACAATTGATTGTGATAAGACACGTCGATCTACATTGCGGTCTTTAGAACGAGATTTCTTACCAATTATTTGAAAAACATTTACAAGGTTTGTAACAATATGATTACTTGTTTCTAAACTTTTGACTATTTTAATGCCTACAATTATCCTAACAATAATCAAACTTCTAGATTTTAACAAAGCCAAAATTAATTGACAGTTAAAGGCATCGAAATTTGTTTCAAAATATTTTTTATTGATTCTATAAGAATGATAACGAATAGTACGGTTAGGTAACTTACCTTCAAGTGATTCTAGACCAATTTCATGCACCTAAATGCGTTTAGGAGTACTTTATTGCACACTGCTCAATCTAGGTAGGGACGATGAACCCCTATTCTAACACTCTTGACCTCCATGTTGTGGAGTTAAGGATGTTGAAGTTCTTTTCCCTTCAATCACTAGTTGATCAATTATGGGAGGAGAGTGGAGATGGAATTGACTAGTTTCTGGAAAGTCTGGCTTCCCAACAATAGGTTGCACCACAATGCTATGCACTAATTTCCTCTCAAATTTCATCTATTGTATAATCAACTCCAAGAAAATCCTCCATCATCTAGTTATCCAAAATAAGTTTTCTTGATGAGATATAACATGGATTGGTCTCTACCGAAATCCTGTGCTTTGCTTGTGGTGATGGAGGAGAAACAACAGTGGCATCCATTCCACTAGAAATTGGATTTCCCTCTTCTGAAAGCCTACGCTTTGAGATACATAAATTTTCCTTTTCTCTTTCGTCTTCTACCTTATTGATGGGTTTCTATTTCCTATAGGAATTTCTTTCTCCAATAAGTCGGTTCCCCATGTTTAAAGAGAAAAATAGGCTTCCAAGAACCCCACCATAAATTTGTATTGGTATTACACAATAAGGTACAACTAACAATTCTAATTCCAAGTGGACAAATTTGTCTTCGTATTACACAAGAAGACACAACTAACAATTCCAATTCCAATTGGAAAAATTTGTCTTGGTATTACACAAGAAGACCAAACTAACAATTCCAATTCCAATTGGATAAAATTGTCTTGGTATTACACAACTAAAAATTCCAATTGGACAAATTTGTCTTGGTATTACACAAGAAGACACAACTAACAATTCCAATTGGAAAAAACTGTCTTGGTATTACACAATAAGACATGACTGACAATTCCAATTGGAAAAAAATGCCTTCCAATTCCAAGAAGACACAAGAAGATACAACCAAAAATTCCAATTCCACTTGGACAAATTTGTCTTCGAATTCTTCCCACAATTGTCTTGCAATAGCACATAATTGTCTATGAATTAAACAACAAGACAAAAAAAAACAAAAAATCTTATGTTCCTACTATTTTTTCTTGCATATGTCAAGATTGAGATAGATGAGGTAGAGGAGTGAGCTTGGCACATAAAAATGCCCAACAAGAATGCACACGCGTTCCTGTTGGGCATGTATGAGCACACAATTAAAAGGATTTCAAATCAAAAGAGCACGTGCATGCACTTAATGCAATAAATATAGAATTTATTATATACCAAACATCTTTATGAATAAATATGTATAGGGGTTTGGGGACAACTAGGACCTAAGTGCTTATGATTGAAAGTGTTTTGAAGCATAGAGAAATGGTTAGATCACCAAGATGTGGGTGGTGTGGGTGCAAGGGTTGTGGGGAATTTAACAAGAGGTATATCCATAGTGCACTTAGGGATCAAGTGTGGAGGGGGTTAAGGGTCAATTATAAGTTATTCATAGGATTAAATGAAGCTAGGGGGTCTAGTTCACGGTATAGGTCAAGCTCTAGGTCATGGTCTAGGTCATGGTCATGGTATAGGTCTAGGTCATGGTCTAAGTCTATCTCTAGCTCTAGGTCATGGTCTAGGTCATAATCTAGGTCTAGTTCTAGGTATATGTCATGGTATATGTCATGGTCATCGCATAGGTCTAGGTCATGGTCTAGGTCTTTCCATGTCTAGGTATTTCTATGTCTAGGTCTAGGTCTAGGTCAAGGACATTTATTTCCTTGCGAAGTAGAGAGGGGGGGTGGAGAGAGAGGAAGAAATATAGTGTGAGAGGGGGATAGG
>ML830874.1:2179-22230 GCA_009831015.1 Picea engelmannii | reverse complement strand
ATATTGTGGGTACGGGTTTTAAAACCTTTGGTTATATGTGGTATGCCACATGCCCGTGGCTCAGAGCGCGCGGTTTAATCCGTTGCACAGTTTTCAAATGGATCAACGACTTTTATGCCCAACCTATGGTCGCGTGGGTTATATGACCAAGAGCCGAGGCAGTTAGGGATGGAGGCGCCTTAAAGAGCGTGTGTGCTAGGTTTGAAGCACAAGGGTACATTTTGTAGAACCAGAGACAACATAGTTGAAGGGGAGAACTTCAAGGAGGCTATATTCTTCATTTTTTGACCGTTTCAGGTGTCGAAAGAGCCCAAACAGCGGTTTTGGGACGCTGCGGAGCCATTGAAGTAGTCAGTTTGTTGATTTGAGCACTGTAAGACATGTTTTTAAGCACTTTGAGAAATTTAATATAAAAGATCCATTTGGAGGCTGGACCAGGAGATGTAGCCCGGAGTTGGGTGAACTCCTTTATCAAGTTGTTGTGTTTATGTCTGATGTTCAATGATTTATGCTGTTGTCTATGTTTATTTCTACATGAGTAATCCTTTATTATGTGTTGAAAATTGATCCGGTTGCTTTAAACACATAACATTTCACTTGCAATTAATTTAATCAAGTTTATCAAGTCTTCTTCATTTTTAGATTAAATTCCTTGTTGAATGCTTCCAATCCAATGCCTCTGCAAACCCCAGCCGGTTCTCTAGGTGGTCCTCCGTTTCCTGGGCATCCTATTCCCAGTTTTATTCCGACGCTCCCCCAATTTCCTTCTGGCAATCCTAATCCTAGTGGCACTATACCGTCTGTTGCACCAAACTTGCATATTCCAGTTGGTGGACAAGGTGGTATGATTCCATTTCCTCTTACCGGACATAATCCAATTGCTACACAATTTCCGGTTGGAATGCAATCTACGATAGGAGGACCTACCTCACCTTTTGGACAAAATATACCTCCTGCATTGGCCCAGTATTGGACTCAGATGTTACAAAATCTTCCTCAATCGACTGAGGGGCAGCAACAGACTGTCCCTACTACAGGCCAACCATATTCGAGTGTACTCAATCCTATTTGGGGTTAGGGTCATAATGCTCAAACTCAGGTCCCTAATCAAACTCAAGGTTACAATCCTTGGAACTACTATCCTCTCCAACCACCGCTGAATCAGCCTGGGTCTTCTCTCTATGGGCAGACTGCTTACGGTCCTACTGGTTTTCCGACAGGGCTTCCACCCCAAAGTCACTATTACCCGCAGGTGAATAGACAGTTACCCTTTCTTGCTACTTTGGATTTGCCAGATTTGTCTAGAATTTTGAATGATCCTATTCGTCACTCTCCCCAATGGCTTGTTATGCCAGTTAAGCTTCCTTCGGACGTTCCTAAATTCAACAATAAAGTGGGGGAGGACCCGAACAATCACGTTATGACATTTCACCTATGGTGTTCATCCAACTCGTTGATGGATGATTAAGTTCAATTACGTCTTTTTCAACGAACCCTTACCGGTTTTGTTGTGAAGTGGTATATTGAATTACCACGGGGTTTCTTCTGTAATTTCAAAACTTTAGCTATGGCTTTCCTTATGCAATACCAGTTACCGATCCGTTATGATACAGGGACTGAGATTTTAACCTCCTTCAAACAAAGTAAAGGTACTCATATATCCGATCATATCCATGAGTGGAGAAGGAGACGACGTCTCATTAAACTTGAACTCCCCGATCAGTTGCTGGCTGAATGGTTTATAAAATCTTTTGTGAACGAAATAGGTAAGGAGATAGCCATGGGTGGTTTCTTCATGGAAGAGAAGGCTATAAGTCATGCTCAATATCTTGATCTCGTTTATTCGCAAACGGGAACTCTTTATGACTTATTACCTGATTTACCTCGTCCAAATGCTTCCAGCACTTCCACTACTCCAGTTGCCTCGCATGCAGCTAATGGTGTGATTGGTAGTACACATGCCCACTCACATTCTGTTTCAAGTACAACCCCTAAATCTACCTCTTCTAATGTTCAAAATGATCCGTCTCCTGCCACTCCCACCAGCAAAACTTCTGAGGTGAATGTTGTTCAATCTACACCGACCGGTAAAAATAAATCAAAGAAAGGGAGAGGCAAGAATAAGGAGGGTAAAAATAATAATCAAACTGAGTAAACTAAAACCCCTCCTGTTGAATATCAGGATAAGCGCAAAACACGATACCCTTGCCTTATCTGTGGTGACGATCACTACACGAAGGATTGTCCACGACATGTCGAGGTTACTAAGTTCCTTCAAGGAACGCCAAAGCCCTCTACGCTGACAGTTTTGTCCCAACCCTTCCCCTCTCAACAACAGGCTCAGTTGGTCATTCATGACCAACCATCTACTTCTACGACATCATATGTTTTGATGTGTACTGGTGATTCTAAGCCAAATAACATTGCACTCATGACTAGAGCCAAAGACTATACTCCATCTAAGGAGAAGGTTGACGATTTACCTCCTGCTTTGGTACAACTCTCTCCACCGACTCCACCTACAAATGGTCCTCTTCATCTCGAACGACCGAGCTTTGATACAGTCGTGAAACCCCCTAAGGGTGTTGTTCGAAAATCGGCTTTCAATCCTAATGCTCATGCGGCCCAGAACTATAGCATTGTGGAAGATCTGGCCCAATCACGTTCAGCGATGTCTGCCCTTGAAGTCCTTCAGTCTTGTCCTGCTCAACGAAAGGCTATGTTGAAAGCTATAGGTGGAATTGATCCAACATACATGAATTTAATAGTCTTTGACTTGGAAGATCACATTCCAAGGTTACCCCCTCAACTCGCGTTCCAGATACAGGTTGTTGTCTCTGACAAGAACATTTGTCGAACTATTATCGACAAGGGTGCCTCTACTTGTGTAATGTCTTTTGCTTGTTGGAAAGCCATTGGCTCTCCTCCTTTAAATGAATCACAAAATACTTTGAAATCCTTCAATGGCTCTGGTTTTACGCCTTACGGTGTTATTCCCTTGTTGCTCATTACTCTAGAAGGTAATACAGTCCAAGTTGAAGTGGAAGTTTTCGATGCTCCCCTGGATTATAATCTTCTGCTTGGTCGTAGCTAGATAGATTCTATGCGCGCTGTTGTGTCAACAATTTTTCATGTAGTAAGTTTTCCTCATCAAGGAAAGGTAGTTATTTTTGACCAACTTGCCTTCTTTAATTTCGATACTCATACCGGCAATGTGTCGTTTATCGCTAAAACCCCACTGGGTTATGAGAATGTCAGTGTAGGCCTTTTAAAGGACTCTTTGTTAATGGGTACTTTCCCCATTCCACCACCACCCGATGTTCCACTCCCGTCAGTTGCTGCTATCAACATGATATCCACTATACCTCATGAACTTCATGTGTCATATGACCCTTGGATAGTCCCTGACCCTGGAGATCACACTCGTTTTAGCGACGTCATGCCGTTAAGTCCGGTTGAGTCTACTTATCACGCCATTCAATTGGCAACACTTTCTACATCCTCTCTTGATGAGTTGTCTCCCAATCCTCTTCGTGTCATCTTTCCCACTGACGAGATGATCATGTCCGTCATGGAGGACACCCCTTGGGATGATGGGCATCATCGTTCCATACTCTTTCTGGAACAACACACTCTAGCGAACTACCAACGGATTTCGATTCCGTCGACCGTTGTTGTCATATCGACTATTCCCAGATATTCACACGTGTTTGTCGAAGGGAACCTTAGTAATATATCTCCCACAATTCCCATTGATATATCAATTAAACCTGGGATAGTTGAAAATGTTCATATTGGAGCTTCGTGTTCTCCGGATGAAATCGTCACCTATAACTCTTTGTTTAAAGAATTTCATGACATCTTCGCCTGGAGCTATGAAGAGATTCTAGGTATCGACCCCGCAATTGTTGTTCATGAGATAAAGACATACCCTGGAGATAAACCAGTCTGGCAGCGCCTTCATCCAGTCCACCCACGTAAAGCGGCGGCTATCAAACTCGAGGTTGAAAAACTTCTCAAAGCCGGCTTTATTTATCCTGTGGCTCTGACAGAATGGGTTTCCAACCCTGTACCGATTGATAAAAAAGGTGGTAGTATACGTGTATGTGTTGATTATAGGGATATTAACAAAGCCTGTCCAAAAGACAACTTTCCAATCCCTTTTGTCGACCAGATTGTCGATGACTGTGCCAGAAGCGAAATCTTCTCTCTCATGGATGGTTTCTCTGGCTATAATCAAATTAACATCGCTCATGAGGACCAACATAAAACTGCTTTTATTTTTCCTTGGGTTAATTTTGCCTATAGGAAACTTCCCTTCGGTCTTAAGAATGTTGGCGTGACGTTTCAACGTGCTATGTATTATGATTTTCATGATATAAAGAATATCGTTCAACCCTATTTGGACGATTTACCAGCTCATTCTTTACGCCGAGTCGATCACCCCACTCATCTGCGAGCAATTTTCGTTCGTTGTCGGTTCTATCGCATTCGTTTAAATCTTCATAAATGCATTTTTTGTGTAGAATCCGACCATCTTCTAGGTTTCATTGTTTCACGTCAAGGGATCCGGGTAGATCCTCTTAAGGTTGAGGCGATTCTTAATCTCCCTCCTCCTTCTACACTGTGCCAGTTACAAAGTTTGCAGGGGAAAGCAAACTTTCTTCGTCGTTTCATTCCTAATTATGCCGATATTACTCGTGGTTTTACGTGGCTACTAAAGAAATATTCCGAGTTCGACTGGGATAGCATTGCTAAAAATGCTTTCGAGGCTTTGAAGTTATCCCTTACGCGAGCCCCGCTTATCTTTCCTCCTAATTATAGTCATGATTATTTTCTTTATCTTGTTGCCTCTAAGTATACCATTGGCATGGTTCTCGTTCAAGAGGATGATACACATGATGAACATGTTATCTATTACTTGATTTGAAGTCTTACACCCACTGAAATCAAGTATTAACATGTTGAAAAACTGGCTTTGGTTGCCATTCAAGTTGTCCAACGCTTTCAACATTATATTCTCTCCAGGAAAACTACAGTGATTTCACATTGCAACCCTATGCAACATATTTTGACACGTCAATTGCTAGGGGGCAAGTACTCCAAATGGATTGTCATACTCTAGGAGTTTGACTTGGAATTCGATCGCGCCATGTCTAAGAAATCCTTAGTTTTTGCTGAGTTAATATGTGACTTTCCTCACTCTGCCACGGAAAAAGTAGTAGTAGATTCATTACCTGATGAATTGCTTTTCCTTATAAGCACTGACGATATTTGGTATGGAGATACACTTATATATATCCAAAATCAGACTTTCTAGCCTGCTTTGTCTAGTAATGAACGACGTCACATCCATTATCAGGCTCATCAATACATAATCCTCGAAGATACTCTTTACCGTTGAGGAATTGACTCTGTTTTTTGACGTTGTCTGACGTTTGATGAAGCTGAGAAATCTCTGAATGACTGCCACTCCGGAGCATGTGGTGGTCATATGTCTGGGTATTCTACTGCCCAGAAGATCTTATGTGCAAGATATTATTGGCCTTCTTTGTTTAACGATTGCATTACTGTCGTTCAAAAATGCCATGCCTGCCAGACCTACAATCAAAAAATACGGTCACATCCTGCTCCTCTTCATCCTGTAGTCTCAGTTGGTCCTTTTGCAAAATGGGGCATTGATTTCATGACATGTCACCCTCACTCGGTCGGGGGGCATGGTTACATCATTGTAGCAGTTGATTATTTTACTAAATGGGCCGAGGCGATGTCGACCTTCGATAATACTGGAAAGACTACAACATTGTTTCTTTTTAACCATGCCAAAGCTCATTTTGGTGTGCCCCAAGATATCGTTACTGATCACAGTAGTCATTTTAGGAATTTTATGATGTCTGAACTTACGGAAAACTTGGGTCTTTGTCATGATAATTCAACACCCTATTATCCGCAAGCTAATGGCTAGGTCGAAGCAATCAACAAAGTTCTTATAACTATGCTTCTATGGATGATAGGAATTCATAAGACAAGTTGGCACACGATGTTGTTTTCAGCATTGTGGGTGTATCGGACATCGGTCAAATCCGATACTGGGTTTACACCCTTTCGATTAGTCTATGGTGTGGAAGCCATTCTTCCAATAGAATGTGAGATACCTTCTTTGAAGCTAGTTGTCGAACTCTTACCCAATACTTCTGCTGAAGAAGAGCGTCTATTGTATTTAATGCGATTAGACGATTCTCGACGTGATGCCACTTTAATAATAGAATCCCAAAAGAAACGTGTCAAGGCACAGTATGACAAGCATGTAAAGCCTCACATTTTCTCTGAAGGAGATCTTGTTCTTCTATATGAACATGATCGAGACGTGTTAGGAGCTGGAAAATTCGAACCAATGTGGTGAGGTCCTTACATTGTTCACCGAGTTTTGGAAAAAGGAGCATATGAGCTGGTTGATTATGATGGTATCCCTTTGAGTGAACCCAAGAATGGGTTGTACTTGAAGAAGTATTATGCATAAGTCATTTGTGCATAAGTACTTGTATTTTATGTATCATACTTTTTGTGTGTTACTTTAGTTTGATTTTGACGTTATCCGGTCTCTGCCCTTATGTGACGTTGTGTTTGATTGATAGATGTCTGAGTCTTCGCTACCCTATATTGGCTTCGCTGATGGTGCTAGCCGTAGTACTCGGAACCTAGCTTCCACTGCGTGGGCAATCTATGCCCCAACAAACGAGCTTATATCTTTACGAGGTGTATGTCTTGGCCGTGCAACCAATAACATCGCAGAGTATAGCATCATTATTGAATTATTGGTTGATGCTATCTCACATGGAATTTGTCATTTGATTGTGCGACTTGAATTGCAGCTTTTAGTGCTACAGCTAAGTAATATCTACTCTATTCGAAGTCCTACTTTGCTACGGGTGTATTTGCGAATTCGCCTCTTGGAATGATATTTTGATCACATTGAATATCAACATATTCCTAGATGTCTTAATACATTAACAGATGCATTGGCTAATTATGTATTGGACAGAAAATTTGAACCATTTATAAATCAAACACATTATAATTCACACAATGAAAAGTAACCGGTAGAAGCCATCTGTATATATAATGATCAAAAGTGTTTGTTGTTTTTACAAAAAGTTTGTCCGAAGACCAAAATATCAAAAATCGAAGCTTATAGCTTCTACAATGTGATGTCATGGATGGCGTTCATGGTAACACACAACTACCTTAGCAACCCTACAGAGCAGTCGACCCATAACTGCTGAAACTCCTACAGTGTGACGCTGATCGCGTCGTGGAATCTCTTCCAGAGTCATATATAGAATGTATGTTGTCAGACCCTCTAAATTCTGCTCCACCACCTGATAATCTTCGGCATACTGTGGTGTTGCTGGTGCTACTTCTCCTCATCGCTGGATAGGAGAAGTGCCAGGAGGCCTATACGGTCCAACATATGTGTTGTCAACAAACATTTTGTGTTAATCTTTGGATAAATATATAAAACAAAAACATTTAAATATGATAAAAATTAAAAAAAAAAACATTTGAAAAGAGAAAATGCATGTACTTCTCACTGAGGTCTCCCCATTGAGCGTCCTCAGGTAGTGCTAGATCTGGTTCTCCTCGGAAATCCAACCCGACATACGCGTAGTCATCGACCATCAGCATCTGGTTTTGAATCCAGTCAAAGAATATATCATCATACTTGACGATTGGTCCTGCCACGTGCCAGGCCATGAGCCAACACCAGCTCAACATCCTTGGATCCCTAGGACCTAGTAGGTTCCACTCAAACTGTAGTTGGAATACAGGAACCCTCTCAAGGAAGAAGGACACTAGTAAATATCCATACCCAAATTGTTTCAATTCACCGCGCCTGCATTTGGTTAGTTGCCTTTTGATACTGCGAAGCACAACATCCACCCAGTTAAATACTCGGGGCTCAGTACACTCGATGGCGTACTGGAAGTAGCTTTGTAATGCCATATGCGGAGCAACACTCCCGACCATATGAGCTATAGTAAAGAGGATCGTGTGGAGGGTCAAGTCTTGTATCCCCCAGATAGCAACTTTCCCCTTTTTCCGCTCAGCCTCAGGTACACAATATTGGTTGCAGTATTCACTCATTGTTAATCCACCGCCTCTACTACCAGTCAGGTTGACATGATACCCGCGCCTGGATAATCCGGTCAAGAAGTATATGTCCTCAATGTCTATGGACAATGTATGAGCTCCTACATTGAAAACTTGTTGATCTGGATCCCACATATGGATCAAGAACTCCAGTAGTCTAACTTGGGCTCTCATTCCCGGGATGTGAAAGTATTTTAAGAGCCCACAATCTCTCAATGCAGCTATAGTGGGAGGATGATTCTTGGCATTTGCATTATCTTCCTCATGTTATCATTCTCGCCACTCAAGCACCATGTTTGTGGCTATTTATCTGCATAAGAGAACATACAAGGCAGATTAATGATTTTATTCATTGGCTAAATGTTTAAAAAAATTTGAGTTCTACGCTACTCGCAGGTGGCTTATTATACACAGTGCGAACACCTCACAGGTGGCTCAAGGGTCACCTGCGAGAATGCATCATTCTCGCAGGTCCCGTATGGGCTGCCTGCGAGAATGCTTATGTGCAAGTAGGGTTCAAAAAGCCACTCTAAAATGAAAAACTAACCAATGAAATCAAAAATTTAAACCATGAAAATGTCAAGAATAGATGGCTTACCTTAATGCAGCAGACGGCTCGTCAAATGAACTCTTGTAGCTCCTAGAAATAAACACCAAATTCGAAGGGTAAAAAGGGGGTTTTGGAACTCAATAGTGAAAATATGAAATGATATGGTAAAAATGTGTATTTACTCATTTAAATTACTTTTTACTATGTTATTTTTAGGTTTTTATGCTTATCTTTTGTTTAAACCTAATCCCTAATATCCAAATGAGTGTAATGACTTGCAGGTGTGATGACGTTGATCACTAAACAAGGGTATGGACATATTTTTTTGTTATGGCAAGTTTTTTGATTGTTTTTAGGGTTTTTTTATAAAACCTCGAGCGTTGTTTTTATCCGTTCTTGCGCTCGTCAATATAAGAGAACGTGATCGAGCATAGTTTTATCGCTTTTTCGGGCTCATAAGGTGATACGAAAAAGAAACCCCCCCTGGAGTCCTCTTTAAGCTCTTTTTAGACTCTCTAAACATGAAAAGATCACTGAGCGACCTTGCTATTTTCACGCTCGCTAAAGTATTTGAAGTACGCGTCTGGTGAGTGATAATTTATCTCTTTTTCGGTCTCATCCAGATTATATTACGAAAAAGGAACTGAGAGAGTTCTCTTTTAAGTGTTTTTCCAAACTCTATAATCTTGAAAAACCTTCAAGTTTTCTATCTCTGGACTCGTTAAACAAACATTGACAGACCCGTAATGGGACCGAACCACTCCTTCTTAGGGTTCATTAAAAATACTCCGAGGGACTCGTCCGAAGGATGAGCTTATATCAACAAGAATATGTGATCCTCTTCAAGCTTGCGTAAAAATAAAGAGGTACTTGCCAGCAATGGTGGGGGAAAATTTGGGAAAGGGATATGTTTCATCTTTGTGTTGATTGGCAGTAAGTGTCGCTCTTGAACATGACACCCCCTATTTATCATTTGAAGCCGGTTTGGGAAATCCATTTGTCTCTCATTCCATTTGTTACAAGGTCATTCCCTAAGTCGTCTTTGAGTCAATGCTGCCAAATCATTGGTTGTGTCATCCATATGTTCAAGAGAAGTCCATTTGAAACCTATATTGAGTCGGCCATCTGCAGTTATCCATTCGCTTTGTGTCGGCCTTCTCTCTGTCTAGTCAAATTGCAACATGCTCTGTTTCACTTTCAAACTCTGTTACTCATTTCGTGTCATTGATGGGGGATACATCAAGGCCCTTCTATGACGAGTTTTGTTCCATCGACTTTAGCTCATTATCCAGAATCAAAACTTAGAAATTATTTAGTACCTTGGAACTTGCATGCCTCAATGGCAAGTTTCCTCGCCTTCGACAGTGGGTTTGCATCATTGACCCCTGATTGAGAGATTCCGCCGACTGTTCGACATCAACTCATTTATTCATAGTCGATGGATTGTACTATGGTACCTTGGGAGTCATTGACATCAATGGTGATTTCCCTTGCACTTGTTAACAGTTTCATAAATGACCGGTAATCAAGTGGTTTCTACCATGTTCGACTTCAACACATGTAATCACATGGTTAGATTCATACTTTGGGTGACGAGATTGAAGACCCTGGATTTTATTTTTGATGTCCAGGTTGCGATGGAGTATGTATAATTTATGACACATAGATCCACTGTGTATGTTTTGTGGCTATGTCATCTCAGTTTGAAATTTTTCGCATGGATCCACAGTGTATTCAAGTGGCTATGCTATATTTTGACGACGTGGATCCACAGTGTATGATTGGTGGCCATGAACCATGTCTATGATGTCATCAGTCTGTGATCTAAGTATGGGAATGCCTACCTCAAAATTGATATATATGATTTTCTGCAGATGCTCGATTGTTCGCGGGTTTCCGATTAGATGTGCTCCTGGTTCTCGACACACACATGCAGCTTACAAAGTCTATTGGCTGTCACTAGTTCCAACCTCATACTTTGGGGGGCATTCTGTTATCCATAATTTTGGTCGTCATGATGATGTATTGATGATGGTGTATTCAGGCTCCTCATTAGAACTTTTTCCTGAGAAAATTTACCTTCATCTCTTTCCAGAAATCACAGTTTTGAGGAAGGTTCGCAGGCTGCCAATACATTTGCCTGCGAGAATGCATGATTCTTGCAGGCTTCCTTAAGCTAGGGTGCGAGAAGTTTGCACTGTGTCTAACTACTAGGGTGTGAACACTTTCTAAAGAAGGGAAAATGATGAATTCTAGAAGCTTCTAGAAGGGAATCTTCTAGAAGGATGAGATGGCATTCGAATGGTTAGCTAAGTACTGGCTTTCCTGATATTTTGGGATCATTCCTATCCAAGTAACTAATTCATTCTCTCCTATAAAATAAAGGGATTCTCATGAAAAAGGTTAGAATCAAACTAGCAAGAGATTTATTGGAGAATTAGTGAAGGACTGTGTGAAGGACTGATGCTACAGCAGCTAAGAACTCCAACAAGGTTATCAAAAGTGGTTGATCTTCTTCATACAAGTGAGCAAGTGTGTGTGTCGGAGCCAAGGATCATCGAAAGGAGGTTTGCAACATCAAGGCTCAGGTTGTAATCATTTCTTTCTATCAATATAATACAATAATATGTCTCTTTCCCATAAAGCTAATGTCACTTTATTGTATAACTCCTTGATCATATACTTAGATTGATTATTGAATATGTTGAATTGTCTTCACTTTGATTGGTTTGTATTGTTGTGATCTGGACAGTACAAGATCATTAGAACGAAGCTGGAAAAACAAAGATCAAAGGAAGCGATCAAAAGGTACGTTCATGATTCTTACCTCCTAGTTCATTCAATAGTTTAAATCTAGGGAAAGAGTATTATTTTGTCTTGCTTTGTTCTAGATCCAGGTGGATCTAGGGAGATCGGTTTGTGTCCGCACTTACGGATTAATCCTAAAACAGGAGTGTCTTTCTTCTCTCTTTAAGAACAGACTTGCTCTAGTAAGGGTAAGAGTGTTGTCTTGCCTTTCTTCATAGATTGGATGGATTGGCTCTAGTAAGCTTAAGAGTTATGGGACTTAGCTTTATCTCTTTATACTACTCTTGCTCTTGAAGAAAGGACTTCCATATCGAAATCTATCGATTTGGGCTTGCCTTACTCTTTCTCTTACTCTTGCCTCTTTCCCTTACTATCTCAATCTTTCCGTTGACCTCACTATACCATGCATGCATGACAAGATTTTATAGATATGAAGAAGCTAGGAATGAGATCACAAAATGTAGGGATCACAAACAGACAAAATCGATGGGTGCATCACAGCTTTTTCTCTAATAACTCCTAGCCACCTTGTTTCTCTATTTCTTAGGCTCATTAGCACCATTAGGAACATAAGGACCATAATCACATATATTCTTTATCTTAGAACAAGCACACCACAGAATGAACAACAGTGAGTGCATCATGCTTTTGTATCTCTTAATTACCTATATAAATTAGGACATTGTATCATGGTTTTGACTATAAGAATATGCTAACATCACAACTAGGAATCACATAAACAAATCGAAGCATGCATCACAGGTTTTTACTCTGTGAATTAGCTAGATAAAATAGGAGCATGTGGAACACAAATTATTACCACTTTGATTTGAAGCGAGGAATTCGATCATCATTGCAGCTAGGAATGAGATCATCACAAATCAAAGGGTGCATCACAACTTTTTCTCTTGGGATGGCCTTAGGAAAGCAAAGACAAAAAACCAAGCATCATTAATAAGAGAAACCAAAGGCATAACACCAAAGACATCAAATCATGGGTTCAATCAAAGGGTTATCCCACCTAAGAAATCATGGGTTCAATCAAGAGGAAACACATAACATCATTTGGTCATCAACAGACAAACAAGGAACACATTACCATCCTTGTAGCCACATTGGTTCTCTCTTGAAAAGGAGCAATGAATTAGCTTAATTGAATCCTTGAATTACCATCTTGGACATGAAAAAACCATCATTGAACCTCGACCAGGGGTTTAGGGTGAGGGTTTGACGTCAATCAATGAATATTTTGGGGTAACAAACCAACAAATCCTCGAAAACTAAGAGGAACCAAAGAAGAAGCGGGAAACCAAGTTAGAAAACACATAACAACAAGTAAGACATCCCAAAACACCAAAACACCGCAGAACATAAAAAGGCTCATCATAAGTGTTCCCTATTTCCTAGGCTAATAACACCTGATAAACGGGGACCCAAGTTAAAATAGATCTTAACACTTAGTAGAACCCAAATTAAAATAGATCTATACTTATCTTATGATCAAACCCAATAGACATTTTTTACATATAATAATAATAACATACTAATAAAATGCATAACATCTGCGATCTCCACCAATCCATTTTAACTTTCCATCTCCTAAACACAGTGAAAAGAAGACTGCCGGTAGAACATAAGATTCCACAGGCATATCATCATCTTAATTCAATCATCTTAATTCAATTCACAGTGCGACACCATCACCATGCTTCATTTTAATTCAATTCACGGTGTTGCTATGATCTCCACTTCCCAGAAGAGGAGCTCCACGATCTCTCTCATTAAGGGTCTCTCTTCACTAATGTCAAGTAAGCACAGATTAGTAATTTTGATCATATTCTGCAGTTCCATCGTGTCAATTCCATCTATCAAATTTCCATCAACAATTGTCTTGAATATGTCAATGCCTTCGCTCAAACGATATGTCTGAATCCATTCTGCCAGAGGTGTGTTTTCATGTAGTGATTTTAAGCCTGTTATAAGTTCCAGCAAAAGCACACCAAAGCTATACACATCACTCTTCACAGAATATCTGCGTGTTTTCACGTATTGCGGATCCATGTAACCATAACTCCCCCTAACAACAGTGATAGTAAATTGGTTGTGTCTTGTCCCTAACTTTGATAGTCCAAAATCAACCAATTTAGCGCAGTGATCATCCACCAACAAAACATTTGCAGACTTAACATCATGGTGCAATATCGGTGGCTTTGCTTGTTCGTGAAGGTATTGCAGTTCCAGAGAAACCTGACACACTATGTCCATACAAGCTGCCCAAGATAATGGACTTACAAGACCCTTCTCCGGGTGAAGTCAATCATACAAACTCCCGTTAGAAACGAACTCAAAGAAAAGAATTCGCTCACCTGGAGATGCATCACGTTAAAATAAGTTATGGCCGATAAATGATTATCCCATGGTTAGTTGTTAAAAACCATGTTAACCTAAAAGCTAGGATTCAAATCTTTGTACAGATTCAAACAAAATTTCAATAAAGCCTACTTCACTTGTTCCAATTAAACATAAGTTTTGAATTGAAAATTTCAAGAGCGAAGATGATAGTATATTCAACTCTGTTTTGTCGCACATTTTATGTAGTTAGATAGCATTGCAACTAGTGTAACTCTATTTCAATTTGGAATTTATAAAGGAAAGATGGATGAAATCTCTAAAATTACAAACTTCGAATTTTTATACATATAAGAGATTAAGCTATGCGAAGTAGAGTGTCATTTGTACTTAAAAATAATGTTCAATTTTTAGACAGACCCATGGCAATAAACGATGTTCATGCAAATATTGTAAAGGAATGTAACAATGTAACATCCCGCTCTTGCGATCACATGTTATAGACTTATTCTTTGAGGACACTTGCATGCAAGTGATCCGGTTATAGTACATGATTGCATATTTCTCTTATGGATCTTTATGTTGATGTTGATGATTATGATTTGATGTCATTGGTATACGCATATTGACAAATTCTATTGATGAGTTTTTCCTGAGTGTGCATGACACTTGACAGATTATGGATGTCGATGGCATCAATAGACCTCCTTGGACTTCGGATTGAGTTAGGGAGTGGATTGTATTGGTTTGAGTATTTCATTTATGCATATGTGACATATGATCGATTATATATTATTATGTTGTATATGGATCCTTGGCAGTGTTTTGTTGATGATTGCAGGCTCATGATTTCTTGCTAATATGACTCACATAAGGAGTAAAGGGGCCATGCACATAGACCATATATTGAGGGAGAGGTGTGGCAGCATCCCTGTTGTTGTCACTCAGAACTGAAATGGGCTGCAGCAAATCAATCCCGAGGCAACCTCGAACCACTTTGGACTAGAAGCTGCCCCTTCCAACCTGAGAGGGATCTCTCGAACAATGTCACAATAGGAATTTAAGTAGCGTGAAAAAGGTGGGCAGATTTATGGGTAAATGATGGTCTTGGATTTGTGGGGTTTGAGGGTTAAACCAGGGAAAAGGTCCATTGGGCATGGAGTCAAATGGAAACCGAAGAAAAGAGATAATAGCAGAGAATAAATAACTTGCAGAAAGTGAGCCAAAGTAGGTCTATCTTTTAGTGCTTTGATAAACTATGATGTGATAGGGGAAAGAAAAAGAAAGGCCGACGCAGCAAAGGATACATGTAGAGTTCTGAAAATGCAGATTGGTCTTACATAGCCGATAGCTGGTGCAGAGGAAAGGCAATAAACACTTACAGAAAACCCAAATCCTTTCATTACAGTAGTGGTCGTACTAAAGTGTAAAGAAGCACATCGGTTAAAGGAAAACAAAACATAATGCAGTCGTAATGGGTTAAGGAAGACATGAAGCTTATGGTAAAACAATTTTAGCTGCGAGTAAGGAAACACATAAATGAAATCCAAACAGTTTTAACACATCTGAAAAGAAGAAAAACATGTTGAAAGAAATCGACTGTGATGAATCTCACAGTCGCAAGAAAAAATCATCTTTATTATTCCAGTTTGGTTTACAAACACTCAGTCATTACAATGAAACTCTTTTCGAAAGAAATTTTTTACAGTCTTGTGCTCATGCGCCCCCCCCTTTTGGTGTTATAGACATCATCCTTTTAAAGGAGAGAAAAAATCTAACATAAAACTCTTGGCGTTCTGGGAAATATGAACTGGTTCGCCTTCTCTGGATTGTGCGAACGCCAAGTGTGTTTATCGTTACAAACATTTGTGTGTGCTGGCACAAAACTCGTTGATTGAAATGTACTATGCCGTCCAATAACTGCTCTGGTAATCAACGTGACAGTCTGTAATGCGAGTCCGCAATGTTTGAAAGCCTGGAAACCATGAAAGCAAAGCCACAGGAATCATGACAATAATGTCAAATATCATCTCATACAACCGAGCAACTACAACCACTATCTCCCAAATCATGGTAGGCTGCAATAAAGGTCTCGGAACTTGAGCAAGTTGATATCAAACCCCAGCCTATTGGCATCAATGCCAGAATACTTGTGACCAGATTCATAAATTCGAGGTTAGTGAATGCCAGTAGAATTATGATTACCAATAGGATGAAGCCAATGACCAAGGCTTGAAAGCTACGGTAGCAGATATGTCGCTTAGAAACATACTTATCTTGAGCATATTTTATGATCAGATAAATTGCGAGAGCCACGACTACATAAATCCATGAAACAAAGTATACTAAAATACTTGTGCTCATATTTGCAATACAAAACCAGTACACAATACCATACTAAAGAAATAAAAAGTGAATGTCAATTAGTATTTCTAAAACCTTTCTTGTGCATTTTTTACTCCAGCAAATTTGTATGCTTCTAAGATATCATTGCCTGAATAAATCAAACCAGCAATCCTGCTATCTCCATCAGCCCGACCTCGGGCTAGTGAACCAATGGCTTCTAAAAGGCAGTTGTTTACTGTCTCCAATGCCATTGCAAAGGCACTCACCTGCTTTTAAATTTCAACAGAATTATCATAAAGACCATCATCTTGACACTGTCGAGCAGCTTCAAGCAAGCAATGATGTTGAGCTTACCTCTCAGGCAAAAAATCTTCTCAGTCCGCCTTCTGATCTAGTACCCTCGGGGCCAAGCCAAAAGGGAAATTCCCCCTTCCTGTAGCAAAACATCGGTCAAAAGTTTCTTCAACATCGAGTTCCTTTGCCACTGTTGATCAACACAGCTATGACCAGTCCATGAAGGAGCACCACCTTTCTCTGTGGTTTGAGTAGGAAGAGTGGAAACAAGATGGCCGACCCGACGTGAATTTGACGTTGGCAAACTTTCACAGCTGAGTCCTGTTTGCGCATAGGATTCGACACATTTTCTATCTTTGCATTTCGAATGTGATGCCTCGAGCAAGGCTGGAGCAGCCCTGCCATGTTTTGATCCTTAGACCACTTGTAGTGTCATGCAAATAAGCACCATCCACCATTCTTCTCCATTGCCACCTTCACCGTGTAGCCAGAGGTAATAAATTATTTAGGGTAACGTATCCATTGAGCATGATTTCTCTGCACGGTAGCCTCGCATTTTTAGAAAAACACTCCCAACCATACCTTAAACGCTGCTTGACTATTCTCTGATCTCATTTCTGACCTTTCTGCCAGTCTGGATGTAACGACTATTTGCTTCCTTCGACGCACAAAAACCCTAATTTGCCTCACGTCCTCATAATTACGACCCAAGAGAGCTATCCGCCAATAATTATTTCTTCTGCTCTGGAATGTCATCCGGTAACTCTCCAAGATCCCGACTAAGCTTCTTCTTTTCATTAAATGACATCGGGTGCCTGCCTTTTTCAACTTTGGATTTTTTCTCACTTGGTGCAGTTGAGAGAGGAGCAGAGTTTGGATGATGTGTCTTTGGTTTATTTTTTGTATCTGCAATTTTGTTACTACACTGTTGCTTCTTGGTTGGAATAAGTTGCACATCCTGGGTTAATTTTCTATAAATTTCTTCTCCAGCCAACTTTTTCTCAATATTTTTCCATTTGAACTCAAACAATTTACTCAAGTTAAGTGCCATAATATGAACATCATTACCAGGAGGATTATATTTCATTGCATTGGCAAAAGTCAATCTCACATCTTCAGCAAATTCCATTGGGGTGGAATACCATTCCTTATCCAACCTACTTTGTATCGTGCCCAAATCCATGGGTTTCGTGATAATTTTAAAATAGTCAGGGATGTTTAATTTAATTGGATCAACAGGCTCATTGAATACCCGACCAAATCTATGTGTCATGAGCTTCTTCAGTGTATCAGTTCATTGGCTCATGTACTCAGCAACTGTCTTTCTTTGGATGGGATTCATCTTCTGCCTCTTCTGCACTTTTTTTCCTGGAGCAATCATTTACAGAATTCAAATCTAGCCAGGTTTGCAATGTAGATGGCATGTCCCCTGTTGATTTCATCATAGCCTTCCTCCCAACTATAACACTGAGCTTCCATTCCCTTATGTTAGATCCGATTTGTTCTTTCTTAACTCAGGTATTGGTAGAACTTGTTTCGGAAGTGAGTGACGTGGTGGAGATAAAATCAACTTATCCATCCTTCCATGCTCTAATAAAAAAGTTGAATCTTTAAACAAAGCAGAAAAAATACACCCATGGTGCTAACAATATCAACCAGCTCCATGTTGTATCCTTTGCTGCGTCGGCCTTTCTTTTTCTTTCCCCTATCACATCATAATTTATCAAAGCGCTGAAATATAGACCTACTTTGCCTCACTTTCTGCAAGTTATTTATTCTCTGCTATTATCTCTTTTCTTCGGTTTCCATTTGACTCCATGCCCAATGGACCTTTTCCCTGGTTTAACCCTCAAACCCCACAAATCCAAGACCATCATTTACCCATAAATCTTCCCACCTTTTTCATGCTCATTAAATTCCTATTGTGACATTGTTCGAGAGATCCCTCTCGGGTTGGAAGGGGCAGCTTCTAGTCGAAAGTGGTTCGAGGTTGCCTCGGGATTGATTTTTTGCATCCCATTTCTGTTCTGAGTGACAACACCTGTCACAACCTACCGACACTCCCGTCGTGGCTCAAATTGTAGGTTAATGATTACATAGTTCGAGAGGTCCACAATGTCGTGAGGGTAGACTAAGAATGTCACTCATGAAGATTTCTAAGGGGTGTGCAATAAGGCATGGTCCTTATTCCTTAGAAGCCCTTATTCTCTCACAAGGTCGCTCGAATGGAGTACTGACTCCAATGGTTGGAAAACTACCAAAACCAGTCAAATGAGAGTGGCACCTTTGGAGCATTGAGTGCATATTGAAGGCCATGTTGCGTAAATAAAATTTGAGTCAATGAATATAGGTGGCCTAGAAAACCCTGAGCGAATAATCAACCTTGTAAAATCTTGAGCACTGCTATATCAATCAATTAATTAATTAATTAAGGATTGAATTTATTAATTATAATCCCTATAAGAGTCTAATCATTTTCAAATAAAATTTAATTAAGCCTAAGTCTAAGTAAGTAAGAAGACTAAAAACTAAATTTATAAATTAAATAATGAGGGGATGAAGCAAATCAATTTAAGAAATAAAGGAAAATAAAATAAATCTAAAGATTAATTTAACACATATGTGCAAGTAATTACCAAATTGGAATTTAAGGTAAGAATGGAATAAAACTAAAGGAGTGACTATGCATAGAAAGGAATCTAGAATCTCGTTAACACTAGTCTAACTAGGAGAAGATTCATATTTTAACTCAACTCAGATTTAGTAAGGCGTCAATCATTAATTGAAAATAAGGGGAATAAAGAGAAAACTAGGAGTGATTTAAGGAGCGCTTTTGCAAGATACCAGATATATAAAATATGCAGAACATAAATGAAATGCTAGAAATGACAGAATAACAGTAGAATATCCAGCATAATCTTCACAATACACAGAAATGATATACAAAATAGCAACAGAAATAATACTTTGATTCAGATAGCAATGTTCACAGGCCTCTTCGAGGGGGAAACCTCCAGTCGAGTAGCGCTCTGTTACAATAATCTGCAAGCTAGGGTTTTCATACCCTCGACCCTTATTTATACTAAATGTGTCTATTAAGAGAAGCATCTAGAGGAAGATCCTTCTAGAAGCGAAAGCTTCTATTAGGTCTTCTTACATCCGCCTTATTCTATTTTATTGAAAGGTCTTATTAATATTGACCTTTATTACATCCGAATACATTGATCTACCTATGTGTGGGTTAGGACCTTAACATGTCCGCCCCCTTAAAAATAACCTTGTCCTCAAGGCTTGAGATGTGGAAACTGCTGAAGAATGGAAGTTGGTTCCCAAGTGGCATCTGCTGGAGTCATATCTTTCCACTGTACTAGCACTTCCTTGATGGTTCTCTGATGCAGGCGATGCTCCTGCTGGTCCAAAACTGCTTCTGGTTGTAGCCAAATGGATCCTTCTTTAGCTAACTCTGGAAGGTTGGTTTGAATTTGGCACCTAGTTCCAATCACCTTCTTCAAGCATGAAACATGAAAAACAGGATGTAGCTTCGACTGACTGG
>ML830873.1:42004-55446 GCA_009831015.1 Picea engelmannii | reverse complement strand
GGGGCACCCCATTCAGTGGGAAATTCAGATCTACGGAGATTGAGAGGGATCTTGGAGATTCAGGCACCTGGGTTATTCTTACCATCACCCGATCTATCAATTGGCATATTTATTAGGGTGATTGGACACTTTTGGTAGCAGGGACGAGTTATTGAGGGTTTCAGCCTTCTATTGGAGCGTGGCATTCTTCAGCTGGAGAGTTTGGCATTCAGATCTGCTTGTATTGATCTTCATTTCTTATTCAGCCTTTGGAGGCATTATTTTGTATTAGCGGGAGCATTTTGTAGCAGCTCATATCTATTGCTTGTACGGACATCTGAGGTTTATGCCAGATCGGCCATCTATTGTATTGATCTTACATTGCTCGTAATAAAAAGGTCAGATCTTTCCTTGTGCTTCTACATCTTGAATATATTGTGATCTCCATGTGTTGATGAATCTGTATGCACTTAATAACTCAATAAATTAGTAGTAGTTAGTGATTCCAAGAAAGAATTTGGCTTGGGATCATTACATTTTCATCCGCAAACAGATGGTCAGACAGAGGTGGTAAATCGAACAGTGGTGCATCTTCTTCGTGCTTATTGCAGCAAGCATCCTAAACTTTGGGATGAGCATTTACACTACATTCAGCATGCTTACACTCGAGCTAAGCACTCTTTGACTCAAACGTCGCCATTTGAAGCATGTTTTGGCTATTTGCCCAAATCTCCTTTAGATTTTATCTTTGGGAAAGATATTGCTATCAATGGTCAATATGACATTGATAGGGTAGAAAAGTTCATTGAACAAATTCAGTCGATACATCAAGTGGTTCAAGAGCAGTTGGAAAAGAGTCAAGCCAAGTACAAGACGAGACATGACAAGCATCGTGTTGATCACAGTTTCCAAGTTGGATATGAAGTTTGGCTTTACATCAGTAAGGAGAGGCTTAAAGGAGAAGGTAAAAAGTTGAAACCGATTCGATATAATCCTTTCAAGATTATCGACAAGATTGGTAACAATACTTTTCGTTTAGATTTGCCTCCTTATATGAAAATGTATGCAGTTGTTAATGTTGAGAATTTGAAATTGTATGAGCCTCCGTTGATTGATGATCATGGAGAGCATGTTCAGATTCCTTCTATAGATGTTTTTTCCCCAGAATATCTTACAGAACTGCATGAAGACACCATCCTTGACAGGAGAATGCGAACTTCAAAACGAGGAAATGTGGAGTATCTTTGAGTTGGTATTAAAGGTACAAATCCAAGCAAAGCCAAGTGGATTGAGGTTGGAAGGGTGAGGGAACTATACCCTCATCTTCACATAGACTGAATATAGTCTTTTGGAGGTCCAAAAGCTTCCCAATGGGGAGGTGTGATCAGGGGATCAAATTTTGCTCAAAACTTCAAAGTGCTTGGAATTGCTTTAAATCGAACGAGAGCGTAGGCCTCGTCGTTGCGAACCCAATGCAACTCGTTTCGTCTCAAACGTACATCGGGAGTGAGAGATATCGCGATCTGTTCGAATCATCAAACAGGCAAAAAACAAAAAAAAGGACGTTGACTGTGCAGTCCGTACAGGCTGATGTGGCAGGGTTGTACGATGATGTGGCAGAGACCATAAGACCATATGCTGATGTGGCATGTGATGACATGGAAGTTTTTGATTGGCATATGTGGTCGAATTAGGCTATGACACATGGCATCATTTTTTGTCAATAGTATGGTGCCACGTGGCCCAATCATGGGCTGCCACGTGGCACCCTATTTTTGGCTATTGGTTTGTTATTTAAAATTTTATGGGGTCCATGGGGGTCGAACCCCGGACCTCGCCACCATTGTAAAGCCTTAACAAATTTCGCTCGACCAATACACCACCGATTGTTCCTTGTTATATGAGTGGGGTTAAATCAATTTGAATTCGTATTGTTTATTGTTTGGCGCGTGGGTCGGGCTGGGGCTTAGCCCCAGCCTATGGTTATACCATATGACCATGTCATATGGCTTCAGTACAATGGGCGTGCACGTTTTGGGTTTTACATTGTGGTTTAAAATGGTTGAAACGACTCGCCACATGTAACGGTTCTATTTTCCTATGGGATGAAGCCCTTTTAAAAATGCGCAAGGTCATATGACCCTCATGTGCCCGAGAGCTAGGCGGTTAGGGGCTGGCGCACCCATAACCATCCTACAGTTCACATCGTTTACACGATTGCGTTTGGTGCCGGGTTTTCATGCTTTAAATTGCGTGTGTGCTAGGTTGAATGAACAAGGGTGCGATTTGTAGATGCAGAGACAGCAAGCTTGAAGGGGGGACTTCCAGGAAGCCTAACTTCTTCGTTTTTTGGCCAAACGAGGTGCCGAAAAAGCCCAGATAGGGGTTTTTGGACGCTCTGAAGCCATTGGAGCAGTTCGTTGGTCATTTTGAGCATTGTAAAGCACGTTTTTTATCACTTTGATAAATTAATAATAATGATCCATTGGAAGCTGGACCAGGAGATGTAGCCCAAGAGAGGGGTGAACTCCTTTATCATTTATTGTGTTTATGTGCTTATGTTCATTGATTATGTTGTTGTTTATTGTGTCTTAAATGAGTAAATCCTATTAATAATGTGTTGCAAAGTTGATCCATTTTCTTTTAACACATAAACTTTACTTGCAAATATTTTCAAGATTTCAAGTCTTCTTCATTTTTAGATCAGTAGGAAAGAGTCGTTGCGATTATGAAGAGTGCACTCTAACCCTTGTTGGAGGTTCTTTAATCGAAATGGAGAAACAATTAGACTGATATCAATATGGTAAGGCAAAGGTTTGGTGTAGTACTCCATAGGATACACAATAGATGGATGAGTAACCTCAAGGGTTTTATCTTCAACTTCCTCATCATAAATGTCCTTTGAAATGACCATAAAGAGTTTTTCCTTGGTGGTATGATGTCATTAAATCTTCTAGGTGTGTTGAGGCCTCCACCATTTGGTCATCCAAAACCCTTAACCCTAATTGCAATTACCAATTTGCCTTACATTATGGCTTCCATTATAGTCCCAATCCTTTACTAATGCCTTCTTCTTGGACTATCATCCTTTGATATGGATATGAATACATGAATAGCAACATTAGTGTCTAATTTCTCATCATCCACTAATCATTACTAATATAAGAAAGCATTATGATTACCTTTACTAACATGAGATATTAATAATACATATAAAGTTTCATTTTTTGTGTATATGATCATACTCATTAATATATTAATATAATTCCCCTGGATGGGGTGTTAGTGCGAGACATATGGCGAGAAGTGGGAGAGAGGTCAGGCCAGAAAGGCAGGGAGCCATGTGCTAGGCTCATGCCAATTACCGCCGCCTCGACCTTGCATTTATGAGATTTCACATCGCTGCAACACCATTGACGCTGGTGTGCCCGACTCTCATTACCAACTTTACTATGGATCCTCCATCTGCAAGTGTTTTTCATCCTTGCTCGTGACCCGACCCTCTCATCCCTTCGCTGCCTAGGCCTAGTTTATCCTGGTCTTTCATGGTGTTCGCAACCCTCGTCCCTCTCCAGGCTCTTCACATTTTCCTGGGGAACTCAGCTCATTTTTTCCTTCAACCAGAGCACATTATGCAGCGTCAAAGAGGAAGGCCACGAAGAGGTTCTCCATGGCATCCTCCTCGGCCCCGTACCTCTTCTTCTCCCCCTGGTTCACCCTCCACATTCTCCTCACCGCCTCTGCAGCCCGAGCTAGAACCTCTCACCTCCTCCACCCTGCCTGCCTCCTGGTTCGAATGCCTAGACATCACTGATAGCTCATCAGGCTCTCTTTCATGATTTCTTGTCGTCCCATTGAATTCCAGAACCAACGAACCTTCTTCTACATCGAAATTTTTCTCCTCCCAGCCACCCTTGGGGGTGCCACCTCTTCTTTGAAGTGCCTGACACAGTGTGTACTCGTCTACCGAATTCATCCCTAATTCACAACTGAAAGATAGCCTATCCATTCTCTATGGACTAGTCTTCGAGCTCCGTCAGGGAATGGAGGACCTCCAATTCCAACTGCAGCTTATGGATGGGAAGACCTCGACCCTCCTTCAAATCCTATCCACCTTCTAGGATGCTTTCCCCTCCACTCCATAAGGTGCGGCTTCAGCAGAGGTACCCCATGCAGAGGGTGAAAATAGGAATTATCAGATGCAACGTTCAGCAGGGGTCGTTGTGGAGCATGTCACGCATGAGGATACGGAGGCTGCGACAGCTACAGGACTTCATGCGTACAGTCCACCTGGAGACACCCTGCCAGCTGCCAACATGGATGAGAGTAACGTGGAAGCTGACATGAATTTGGAAGGCAAAGGGACACCCATCAAAGAGGAACCTTGGTACGCAGCCTATCAAGCCACCTGGCCAGGTTACTCACCAAGTGTCTGACCCCAAAGGGGTTCTGTTCTCTTTACTAGTTTCTTTTCTTAGCTGTAGCTTACTCAGCTTAGTTATGTTTTCTAAGATTGTCAGACTGTAAACTGCTAGACTTACCCAGCTGTCTGAACTAGTTTCCCCTCTATTGGGGCAGTTCAGTAACTACAACATGGTTGTTTTCAAGTTTCTGTACCTCTGGTCTGGTTTTTTGAAGGCCCTTTATATATAAAATCTCTTACTTAAAATATATATATATATATATATATATATATATATATATATATATATATATATATATATATATATATATATATTAATATAATTTATTTCATAAATTATAAATATTTATAATTACCTACATATTGTACATTATAACTAATATTTAATATTGGTGAATTGTGTTTTTTTGATTCAGTTGCTCAAGAGTGGGATGCACTGCATTTATACATTGCAAATAATATTGACTGGGTGAATGTATGGATTGAAAGATGTAAACATCATAATGGAGGTAGGTTATCATGGCAATGAATGTCTGAATTGGTTAGATAAGCTCATCGTAACGGAGAGTTTCTGGACTCAAATTTGACTGACACACCCACTTTCTTCCATCATCAATTGATCATGTAAACCATAAACCCTAATTTTGTTTCAAAGTACACAATTTGGTTGACGCAAATTTTAATTTTTCGTCAGTATTTCCTCATTTTTCTTTCAGGTTCTACATTAATGTATATACAATGTATATGTGTCATATTTGTGATGAAAAAACCATCTTTTTTATTGATTTCTTAATCAACACCATAAAAATACTAGAGGTGGGAAACAGTGACATGTGAATGGGGCCAACGTTGAAATTTTTTCAAACTGTATCTGTATGCATTGAAATTTGACATGGATAGGCTATTCTCATGCCTTAACGATATGGGAGGTTTTCTGGACTCAAATTTCACTCACACGCCCACTTTATTCCATCATCATATCATCATGGAAACCATAAACCCTATTTTTCATATGTTTTAGTAGATATGTTAATGATTCCAAATTTCATATTTGTATTTGACTCAAGGTCCAGCTAGATTGCACAGTATCAAATTTTAATTTCAAGTTGATAAAACAAATATGAAATGAATCCAAGAATCATTTGATATCATTGCAAGAGAGACGAATGTAAATAATCTTGCGACGAATTTGCTATACTATCGACGAAAAAAATTTGTTGATAGCATAGCTAATTTGTCGCAAGAATATTGTGTCTAATTTAAATGGTGTTAGATGGTTTGCAAGGAGTGTAGGGATTATATTATGGTGCAATGTAGTGTAGTCTATAATAACAATCTCTATGCCAAACCTCAAAATGGATAGTACCATATCTTGTTCGATTATTGCACATGTATGGTTCATATATGTTCATGTATCTTACACAAGATCAAGAATGAGTCCTAAAGGCCCTATGGATCATATTAAGTCTTTTTCCTACCCTTCCCTATCTATTTGTCTCAGCAGCGATTCGAGTGAGACTTCTTCTCTTCGGAGGAGATGCACTCTAGACTACACGGTACCTTTTTTTGGTAACCTGAGAATGATATTGGTCTGATCAAACTCGTGCCAACACTATACCAGAAATTGTATTTCCCGCAGAGAGCTCAGATTTTTGAACTTTTCCTACCTGAAAAGACCCAATTACCCAAAAAGAAACCCCAATATCATTCTTCCATCTTCTCTGTGAAAGGAAACCAGATCATCTCGTCCCTATGTTGCCTTCTAGGATACTATTCTGATGAATGGGTAGATGAATCCATTCTGAGATTTCTATCCATTTTCTCTATTGAGGAAAAGGCTACTACACAGTTTAGTCACTTTATAGCTGACAACATCCATGAACAGTTGTTCAAGTTTTCTACAGAAGGTGTGTTCAAGTATTATTCAATATTGGTGTACCTATTCCTCTTTTTCCAAGCAGACAAGTTCTCCTTCTCCCAGTAGAAATTGGACCAAGATGGTAACCCTCAACCTGTGACCGCCTGGACTTCAATAGTGAGGAAGAAGTCATTTGAGTTCAACTTCAAGCAATTCATTGATCAATTATACCATCCAGTGGTATGCATTCTCAGTGGAAGAGCAGAACCAAGAGTAAACGAGGAAATTCAGAGAATCCTACACTTGTTAGACCTAGCTAAAATAAGGGACTGGTACCTCTACCAGGATCATATAGAAATTAGGATCTACGGATGTGAATTAACCCCTTACAAGTTGCCAAAGTATTTACCTATCAGGATATTCGCTCTGGAATATATCCGACAGATGATAAATTCAGATGATATTCACTTTGTAGATTTCAACAAGAAACAACAATTCAGGATCAAAGGTCAGATATGTTATTTCATCTGCAACAACAAAGCTACAAGGGAAGAATCCAACAAGTTGTTAAAGGAAATGAAGTTCAGTCAAAGTTTCCCATGGAACTATGAGCCCTGTGGCATCATTGCAGAAACCAGGTTAAAGAACAAGATTTCTCCCTATGCTCATGTGCCTAAACCTGAAATTGACAAATTCATGAACCAGACAGAGTGGGAGGAAAACACTCTGACACACACTAAACAACAGTCTTCACCAGCCAACATTTCACATACTAGTACTCCATAAGTACAAGCAGAGAAGAGGTCTAGAAAGGAATTCTCCCCTTCAGTCACAGAAGTCTTAGCAGAAGAATTCCAAGTCTACAGGAAGAGGACCAAAACCATCCATACACCTGACACATCCAAAGAACAAGAAACTAAGTCCACCATAGTCATGGAGGGACCACATTCATTAGTGTTTTCAGGCATCCAACACCTAGTGCCTACTTCCTCATCAAAAAATAAAGAAGATATCTCACTGTCAACTAAGTCCTCGCAACAGACTGTAGGACTTAATATTTTTGAGAAATACAACTTGATTAAACAGAAGAATGAAATGTTGACTAAAAACACTTATGCATAGTTTTGGAAGAAAACATCTAGATCACAACACAGGTTATTATCTTCCTTTGACACAGATAAAGCAAGGATGCACATAGAATTCTTGCAGGCACAGTTTCCTCAACCTAAGACGATTTCTAACTACATGAGGGAAAATTTTGAATTTGATGTAAAAGAGGTGCACCCAGCTGATCAGATGGAAATTCATAGAAAAAATGGAGACATTATTTTCTCCACCTTGGAAAACACTTCAATCACTACCTCAAAATTGCAGGTCTCCTTAAACAATGTTCAGTCTCAGCTTAAGCTGGAAAAGATATCTTCCTTGGCCAAGGATAACAAGATCAAGTCCCTAGAAGAATTGGTATTGAAAATTGGATATGATCCATCCAATTTCAAAGCAACAAAAGAGATCCTCAAGAAGAAAAATGCTGACATAGCATCCCTGAGGAAAGAACAAAAAAACCCAGCCACTAAATATCCACAGGCCAAAGAAATGGTGGAGACTGAAGGCCACAAAGACAAAATGATAAAACTAATCATGGAGAAGAATGCGCAAATTAAGGAGATGGAGGCTAAGCTAGATAATCTTGTCAAAGAGAAAGAATAGAATGTTCCAATGATTGTCATCCCTATGCAAGCAGTTCCTCTCACAGGAGTCAGTACAGCAGCAGCTGCCACTACAGTAGAAATTCCATCAACTATCCCAGTAACATCCCTGGATGCTTCTGAGAAATTGGCAAAGTCAATGGAGGACATGACTCTGCAAGGAGAATAAATTAAAAGACTACAAGAGGAGATCAGAAACCTCCAGAAACTAAAATCTATGTTTCAATCCAACTACAACACAGAGATGCACAAGTCACTGAGACTCACCCAAGAGATAGAGAAGTTGCAGAAACAAACAGTCATGGCCAAGACACTGTCAGAGGCCAAGGAACAAATTTGGATGGACATCATCCAATCAATGACAGAGATATAGACCCTAAAATAGATTGTGTTTGAGAAGCACGGACTTATACAAAGAGACAGACAAGCCATTGACAAGATAAGGGGAGAATTGGGAGAAACACCTACTGAGGCCACATAGAGGATAGGACAGAAACAATCCTTGATTTCAAGAAAGGTTTGATGCTATAGTTGGAGGAGAAATCCCAAACAATGGACATTGGAGTGCAGAGTTTTTTCAGGAAGGTCCACTCACTACACATGAAGGGACTTCCAGGTTTATTTTGATCAATGATAAAATGATTACTCTATCAGACTACAAAAAAAATATCCTCAGTGGCAAAAGATGGTTCTAAATTTTCTGGGATACAAGGGAGAATTACTGGAAAGGCATTCTTAGATACTTTGCAGTTGGACCTAAGTATCCAACATGAGATAAAATACATATTCATCACTAAGTCTACCTTTTCCAAGTATACAAAGATGGATGAAACATACAGAAGGCTACTCAAGGTTTCCACCCCTAGTCAAAAGAGATGGGATTACTTGTGTGCGTTGCAAGAGTAAAGATGGCAAGGACATCCGAGTCAGCATGAAGACAGTCAAAGTCAAGTGGATGAATCACCAACTACTTTCCCATAAATCAACACTTAGGATTCAGATACATCATCAACAGTCCTATTATTTTGTAATTTGTATCTAGTCAGTTAGATTTCTATTCCACCATATCCTAGTCATTAATGATAGGATCAAATGTAATTGTCGTATAAATAATTCTTACTTTGATTTATTGAGGGTTGATTTTTTGCACCCAAGAAGCTATCTTTGTAATATTTTTGAGAAGATCAACCAGTAATAAAAATACAGATTCACAATATTCTTATGTTTGGATGTTCGTGATGTTCATCTTTCTCTGTTAATGTTTATCTTACTCTGTAAATCACATTGTTTTTTGTTTCTAATCGTTTAAAGGAAGTTAATGAACATAATTTGTATCGCGCACTCTGTTTCTAGTCTTTAGCAATATGCATGTTATTTAATCTGATATTAAGTGAAGAAATTCTTAATCTCTTCTTTACTTTGTTGAATCTCTCACATGTTCTATCTTTCCACCACATTTAATATTAATAGATCCAACATTCTTATTATCTCGCCCTGTGAAGAAATCTTATAAAACTTTAATCAGATCTTAATATTTAACACAAACCCCATGGCCCAATGGATTTTTAAACAAATACTTCAGCCAATATTTATAAACAAAACCAGATTATTTTAACTAGCCTAATATCTAAAACTGAAACATATCTAAATCTTACAGAGAGATCCCTCTCTGATACTTGTAACACACCCACTACCATAAATCAAAATTTTTGGTTGATTTCTCAATAATGAGAATCCCCGGAGCGTGTAGCAGAAAACTGCCAATCCCCGAGTCGCAGGTCTTCTATTTACCTACCCGGCTCTCTGTACATAACCGTGGTCTTATGTCCCTTTCCGTCGGGATTTCTGTCCCCAACAATCCTGACGCGCTTAACTGCCTGTTAGCCTTCTAGGCTAAGTTCTTGGTTCACATGACCTCCTCTATATGACCACGGTCATAACTCCCATCGGGGCTACGGGGTTTTCGATGTCGATGTGCATACGCCCACGGGATTCACGATTCTCTGATTCCCGACGCGCCTCTGCTTCAGCTAGCCCCCCTGGCTCAGCCCTGGTCCACGTGACAATTACCCCGTGTCCACAACCTTACCCCGTTGGGGTTTCGCATTTCGCAATTTCATAAGGGGTAAACACCACGTCCAAGGGATTCCTGATATCCCGATGAACCAAATGTCGAGGGATGGCTTCCCTTGTCGAGACTTTCCCAATCGCTTTGATCTCCTCCATGCGTCCCTCCAAATGGAAGGTCCAGATCCTTGTCAGGGTTTCGGGACTTTCGAGGTCCTGGTTCCTTCGACCTCAGGAATGTCGATTTCTCGATTTTCCGACTCTCGTCAGATTTTCGACAACTATCCCTCTGAATGGACGACTCAGATTATGTCAGGGTTTTCACCTGGGACTTCCCCACTCTCTTGTCCCTGGAAATGCCAATTTCCCGATGCGCCAAACGCTGATGGCGCCTAATCTCTGCCACGTGTCTTCTGCCAATGGACGGTCCAGATCCTTGTCGGGATTTCGAGACTTTTGATGTCCCGTATCCTTCAACCTCAGGAATCCCGATTCTCCGATGGCTCCCGGTCTTTAACCTGCCACTTGTCCTCCACCGACTCTTGTGTGGCCCACGCTATATTCCTGCCTATCGGAGTATTGTGTTTCACTATTCCAACAAGTAAGAGTTTCGCACCTTCGAAAACTCCGATTCTCCGATCCCCGACTCCTTGGGATCTCCTCACACGCGTCCCAAATAATGGGCAGTTCTGATCTCGTCAGAATATCGCGCTTCACGACTTCACAGCTTTTGTTGCCAAGATCACGGGCTTCAACCTATGAAACCCCGATACACGATCCTACGTGTAGATCCGACGGTTCTCCTACGACCCAGATCCAACAGCTACCTTCTTCCTTGCTCCTCGCGTCTCGCGACTTGGAGTACCAAATGCTTGGACCCTTACCTTGCGAACCTCCGAGTTCATGAGATCCCTAGATCTCTGCCACCTATCCTCCTCGGATGGATGGCTCCGATCCTCTCGTGGCTTCGCCATTCGCGACTTGGGGCTTCCAACTTTTGGACTCCTACCTCACGAACCTCCGAGTTCACGAGTTCCCTGGATCTCTGCCATCTGTCCTCCTCGGATGGACAGCTCTAATCCTCTCGTGGCTTCGCCATTCACGACTTGGGGCATCCAACTTTTGGACTCCTACCTCGTGAACCTCCGAGTTCATGAGTTCCTTGGATCTCTGCCACCTGTCCTCCTCGGATGGACAGCTCGGATCCTTTCGCCCCTATTCACAAGGCTTAACCCTCGTCTATATCCCTATGGATCTAACGACTGTCGGGTTTCCTGGCTAAGATCTGACGGTTCAGATCGGTCCCGATGTCGCGCCCTTTCCTACTGCTCTTTGGATGTGGAACAACCAACGGTCCAGATGTTCTCATGGAGCCTGGGGGTCTACGATTCATATTTCCTCACTATTCACGAAGATAGAGGAAAAATCAGGTGGTAAGGCCTTTAACACCCTACCTTCTCTTGCTAATCTAATGGTTGTGGGGAAACTGTGGATTTCCCGATGAATTCTCATCCGTCGATTCGATATCCCTCCCTTAAACTGCCATCTCGGGTCTTTAAGAGGATCGTTCCTCCTCGTACAAGGTGGTTAAGACTTGCACCTTCAAGTTCCTATTCCAGGCTCTGGGTAAACCTTTCCAAGGAGGAAATCTCTACAAGAGATCTATTCCGAGGCTTTCCGGGAGATGGGTGAAGGGAAACAACTTCCCAAGAACGGGCTGGAAGCCTAACTTAATTCAACCTATAATTAGATTCATTTATCAACTTAAATCGTGCATGGCTTCCTTTGTTATAAGCATATGTCTATAAATTCTTATCAAAACACTGCACAGACATTCTTACACTGAAAATTGTTCACAATTTCATAGGTCTATGAGCATATACATATATGTATCATTATATGAATTTCAAGAGGCAATATGTAAACAAACGCTTATCAGAAGTGACTTCAGAAATGGGTGCAACTGTTGAGAGGGGTGCTCGTTTCCACCCAACCGTAGGCGTAGTGACTCCCAGCGGATTTACCACTAGCCACCCCCGAGCTGAGACCACGATTCCCTGAGACTGCGTCTCTCTGTTTGCCAGTGACCAGGAGCGAAGGTTGCAATCCTTCCTCTCTGCTATCACTCATCCTGCGTAATGCCAGAGTTTGCCTCGCGTCTGCCCCCTTCCATCGCTTCTGCCATATGCCTTATCCTCTCGCGAGGTTGTGTGTGGCACGATTACCCTCACGCCAATCAAGCCTGACGGCTCTATGGATGGGCAGTTCACCATCCCATCCCTCATCAAGCTGCCCGCCTACCAGCCTACAAGACATTAAATTTGGGGGCCAGCGAGCAGCTTTTGGTTCTCCGAGCCAGTAGAGTCCAAATACGGTATTCATTCAGGGTGGAAGTTAACGCCACCTTTTCAGGTGCCTTCCACCGCCATCGTGGTCTCTTTTCTGCACATCCCCTCTCAACAGTCCTGCAATAAATTCAAAATATTATTCACATTCATTGACCTCTTCCTGCAAGTCCATTTAAATCACATATTCATACTTATGAGTTTTCCATAGTCCTTGGCCAGTCCAGTTATATTTACAATCTGGGGGAAACAGGGTGTTACAATTCCCTCCCCCTTAAAAGGAACATCGTCCTTGATGTTCTTAGCTACTAACATGAATTACATGTACAGAAGTAAACAAAATCGGATATGCCTGTCTCATGGCATCCTCCATTTCCCATGTAGCCTCATCTGGGCCAAAATGTTTCCACTGGACCTTGACCTGTGCAATTGTTCTATTTCGGAGCGAGGTTTCATTTCTGTCCAATATGCATTGGGGTTCTGGTAGAAATTATCCCTCCGGTTCCACCTGGATCACAGACTAGTCGATTATATGATTAGCATCATGTACATATTTCTTTAATAATGAAACATGGAAAACATTATGTGCTTTTACTGTGGGAGGAAGTGCTAGCCGATAGGCTACAGGTCCCACTCTATCTATAACCTCAAAGGTTCCACAATACCGGGGTGCCAATTTGGCACAAGCTCCCATTTTTAGGGAACTCCTTCTGGGATTAATTCTGAGATATACATGATCTCCTGTTTGGAATTCTCTTGGAGTTCTCTTCTTATCAGCATAGATTTTTTGTCGGTTCTGAGTGACCTTCATATTTTGTTTTATCTGAGTCACTTGTTGTTCCATTTCTTTCAACATGTCGGGTCCAAAAGAAATCCTATTTACAGGATTGCTCCAGCTGACTGGGGTATTACATTGTATACCATAGAGGACCTCGAATGGACTCATTTTTAAGGACGCTTGATAGCCGTTGTTGTAGGCAAATTCTACCAATGGCAGGTAGTCTTCCCATTTCCTGGGTTGATGCATTACATGCATCCTTAACATATCCTCTAATATCTGA
>ML830873.1:22399-38383 GCA_009831015.1 Picea engelmannii | reverse complement strand
GGTTTATACGCGACTCGTGCATGAGCCCAATCAGGCCGAGTGTTGTAACCATGCTTTGATACCACTTTGTAACACACCCACTACCATAAATCAAAATTTTTGGTTGATTTCTCAATAATGAGAATCCCCGGAGCGTGTAGCAGCAAACTACCAATCCGTGAGTCGCAGGTCTTCTATTTACCTACCCGACTCTCTGTACATAACCGTGGTCTTATGTCCCTTTCCGTCGGGATTTCTGTCCCCAACAATCCCGATGCGCTTAAATGTTCGTTAGCCTTCTAGGCTAAGTTCTTGGTTCGCATGACCTCCTCTATATGACCACGGTCATAACTCCCATCGGGGCTACGGGGTTTTCGATGTCGAAGTGCATACGCCCACGGGATTCATGATTCTTCGATTCCCGATGTGCCTCTGCTTCAGCTAGCCCTCCTGGCTCAGCCCTAGTCCACGTGACCGTTACCCCATGTCCACAACCTTACCCTGTCGGGGTTTCGCGTTTCGCGATTTCATAAGGGGTAAACACCAGGTCCACAGGATTCTCGATATCCCGATGAACCAAACGTCGAGGGATGGATTCCCTTGTCGGGACTTTCCCAATCGCTCTGATCTCCTCCACGCATCCCTCCAAATGGATGGTCCAGATCCTTGTCGGGGTTTCGGGACTTTCGAGGTCCTGGTTCCTTCGACCTCAGGAATGTCGATTTCCCAATTTTCTGACTCTCGTCAGATCTTCGACACCTGTCCCTCTAAACAGACGACTCGGATTATGTCGGGGTTTTCACCTGGGACTTCCTCGTCCTCTTGTCCCTGGAAATGTCGATTTCCCGATGCACCAAACACTGATGGCACTTGATCTTTGCCACGTGTCCTCTGCCAATGGACGGTCCAGATCCTTGTCGGGATTTCGAGACTTTTGATGTCCCATATCCTTCAACCTCAGGAATATCAATTCTCTGATGGCTCTCGGTCTTTAACCTACCACCTGTCCTCCACCGACTCCTGTGTGGCCCACGCTATATTCCTGCCTGTCGGAGTATCGTGTTTTGCTATTCCAACAAGTAAGAGTTTCGCACCTTCAAAAACTCTGATTCTCTGATCCCCGACTCCTCGGGATCTCCTGACACGCATCCCAAATAATGGTCAGTTCTGATCTCGTCAGAATATCGTGCTTCGTGACTTCGCAGCTTCTGTTGCCAAGATCACGGGCTTCAACCTACGAAACCCCGATACACGATCCTACGTGTAGATCCGACGGTTCTCCTGCGACCCAGATCCAATGGCTACCTTCTTCCTCGCTCCTCGCGTCTCGCGACTTGGAGTACCAAATGCTTGGACCCTTACCCTGTGAACCTCTGAGTTCACGAGATCCCTGGATCTCTGCCACCTGTCCTCCTCGGATGGACGGCTCTAATCCTCTTGTGGCTTCGCCATTCGCGACTTGGGGCTTCCAACTTTTGGACTCCTGCCTCGTGAACCTCCGAGTTCACGAGTTCCCTGGATCTCTTCCACCTGTCCTCCTCGGATGGACAGCTCTGATCCTCTCGTGGCTTCACCATTCATGACTTGGGGCATCCAACTTTTGGACTCCTACCTCACGAACCTCCGAGTTCACGAGTTCCCTGGATCTCTGCCACCTGTCCTCCTCGGATGGATGGCTCGGATCCTTTCGCCCCTATTCACAAGACTTAACCCTCATCTATCTCCCTATGGATCTAATGACTGTCGGGTTTCCTGGCTAAGATCTGACGGTTCATATCGGTCCCGATGTCACGCCCTTTCCTACTGCTCTTTGGATGTGGAAAAACCAACGGTCCAGATGTTCTCATGGAGCCTGGGGGTCTACGATTCAGATTTCCTCGCTATTCACAAAGATAGAGGAAAAATCAGGTGGTAAGGCCTTTAACACCCTACCTTCTCCTACTAATCTAACGGTTGTGGGGAAACTGTGGATTTCCCGACGAATTCTCATCCGTCGATTCAATATCCCTCCCTTAAACTGCCATCTTGGGTCTTTAAGAGGATCATTCCTCCTCGTACAAGGTGGTTAAGACTTGCACTTTCAATTTCCTATTCCAGGTTCTGGGTAAACCTTTCCAAGGAGGAAATCTCTACAAGAGATCTATTCCGGGGCTTTCCGGGAGATGGGTGAAGGGAAACAACTTCCCAAGAATGGGCTGGAAGCCTAACTTAATTCAACCTATAATTAGATTCATTTATCAACTTAAATTGTGCATGGCTTCCACTATTATAAGCATATGTCTATAAATTATTATCAAAACACTGCACAGACATTCTTACACTGAAAATCGTTCACAATTTCATAGGTCTATGAGCATATACATATATGTATCATTCTATGAATTTCAAGAGGCAATATGTAAACAAACACTTATCAGAAGTGACTTCAAAAATGGGTGCAACTGCTGAGAGGGGTGCTCGTTTCCACCCAACCGTAGGCGTAGAGACTCCCAGTGGATTTAACACTAGCCACCCCCGAGCTGAGACCACGATGCCCTGAGACTGCGTCTCTCTGTTTTCCAGTGACCAGGAGTGAAGGTTGCAATCCTTCCTCTCTGCTATCACTCACCCTGCGTAATGCCAGAGTTCCCCTCACGTTTTCCCCCTTCCATCGCTTCTGCCATATGCCTTATCCTCTCGCAAGGTTGTGTGTGGCATGATTACCCTCGCACCGATCAAGCCTGACGGCTCTACGGATGGGCGGTTCACCATCCCATCCCTCATCAAGTCGCCTGCCTACCATCCTGCGAGACATTAAATTTGGGGGCCAGCGAGCCACTTTTGGTTCTCCATGCCAGTGGAGTCCAAATACAGTATTCATTCAGAGTGGAAGTTAACACCACCTTTTTAGGTGCCTTCCACTGCCATCGTGGTCTCTTTTCTGCACATCCCCTCTCAGCAGTCCTGCAATAAATTCAAAATATTATTCACATTCATTAACCTCTTCCTGCAGGTCCATTTACATCACATATTCATACTTATGAGTTTTCCATAGTCCTTGGCCAATCCAGTTATATTTACAATCTGGGGGAAATAGGGTGTTACAATACTGGTAGGGCTAGATCCCAGTTTCGAAGTGGTTTTGGTAAGTTACCTTTGTTAATTGCTTCAACCCTTAACAACCTCTGGGAATAACAGAGGGATAACACCAAGTACACATCCCCTCCGTATTTCTTGGAGGTCTTTGTTATGAGGAAAATCTCTCTATGGCTAGGGGTAAACCACAACAGACGGAAATGACTACAGAAATCAACTATATTCTCAAGTATGCTATATAAACAAATATGCTAGAAAGACAAGATAAAAGGCCTACCTTGTCCAAACATTCGACGAAGTCCGCCATTGAGCACTTGACCCAAAGAAATATACCTGCAACTAGTACTCAAGAGAGACTAGACTAATTATCAAGCCATCAAAAGACTAGTTAACTCAGCTAGGTGGCAGTTCACTCCCATAACTACCTGAGAGACTAGATTAGGTGGAAGTTTACTCTTGTAACTACTGGTGTGTGTCTAGATCAATCTAGACCACCACTATGGAACATTAGTTACTCATGTATCCTATATCTATTGTAAATTATTCACTCTTTGAGTGTGGAATACGGTTAATGAGAATTCTTCCATTCTTTTTATCTTGCTTCTTCTTTCTCAATTTCTCTCTGCAAATGTGTGTAGCATTTTCTAGCTAGATCTATTCTGTGAAATTTCAACACATTTACATGGTATCAGAGCTGACGGACTGCTAAGAAAAATCTACAACAAATTATTTTTGCAGGTACTGAAGATTGAAGACAACAAAAAGATGGATTATTCACCGGAAATACTTCTCACGCCTCATAACTATTTGGAATGGAAGCCAAAAATTCTGCTTCATCTTAGATGCATAGGCTTGTACCAAATTATTATGGAAATGGAAGTAGAGCCTGATTATGTCGATGAGAAAAATGACTTTCTCAATAGACAAGATATGGCCATAGGAAGTATCGACATGTCTGTTTCTCCCGAACTTTTCCATCAAGTATATGAAGAATCACAAGGATCAACTCCAAATGAATTATGGACCAGATTGGATGTTATATTTGGGAATACAGAATATTGTGAAGATTTCATGCAGGAGGTCGAATAGATGGAGCCAGAAGAGAAGCCATCAAAAGATCAAGCCTCTTATTATGAAGAGTCTTCTACAAACATTTTCACGACAATTAGTATTCCAATAATTAAAGATAATGTCTACTCCATTTCATACTTATTTTCTGAAATTCATGTGGAAGATATATGACATGCATCTCTGGAGTCACATACAGAGATTGTTACATGCACCATGCATGCATCTCAGGAGACAAAAAAGGATCCGCACACATCAGACGCCATTATGATATTTTATGATAAACATTTGCAAAAACAAATTTGATATTTGAATTCCTCTCGGGAAAATATCCAATTTCAAAAAAACAATCGTCCAAAACGGAGTCCGGAAAGTGAAGTTATGATCGTTTTAAAATCAACAAAATTTCGGAATATTTCTGGAAACGGCCGCACGGTTTTCAAAATTTCATCCAAAATTTATTTGGATATTATTCATTACAAGAAGATAAAGTGGATATGTGTGGAAATATCAATGATACATATAATTCATCAGATCTGTGCAGACATCTACATCTTCAACAAAATCTTCAAAAAGCACAAACTTGCACAGTTGCGAGGTATTATTGGAGTGAAGGACATGGTTGCTTAGCAACTGCCTTTTGTTCCTTATCATTTTTTATTTTATGCATTGTAATTTGAGGGGGGGGTTTGTTCCCATGAGGTTTTCCCTCTTTCCTCATTTATCTCAGTGTATCCTTTGTATTTGGGTACCTAACATGGCCTCGTAGCCAAGACCCATTCTTTATTTTCACCATGGTGATGTTAAGGGGGGGTGTTGGAGTTACTTCATACACACCTAGGATTTATTTTTCCTAAGGTTATTCCTTGTTTATTAGTCATAATTAGTCATTATCCAGTCTCCTATATTTTAGGGGAGAATATTCCACCTGGAGAATATTCTCTTTCAGTTGACACTTCAGTTTTAGTAGTTGAGTTGAGTTTAGATGCTGCATTGGTTTTGTCACCATGTAACATTGGGATCATCACCAACTCACTACTCTTTTTTCAGTCAGTTAACTAAAGACAAGTTGACTAGTTAACTCAGCTAGCTGGCAGTTCACTCCTGTAACTGTCTGAGAGACTAGACTAGGTGGCAGTTTACACTTGTAACTGTTGGTGTGTGTCGAGATCAATCTAGACCACCACTATGGCTCATTAGTTACTCATGTATCCTATATCTATTGTAAATTATTCACTCTTTGAGTGTGGAATACGGTTAATGAGAATTCTTCCATTCTTTCTATCTTGCTTCTTCTTTCTCAATTGCTCTCTGCAAATGTGTGTAGTATTTTCTAGCTAGATCTATTATGTGCAGGTTCAACACATTTACAGACATAGGTTGATAGACTTCCTTTGAGCAAGAGCATGAGACATAGGAAGACTCTGACAACATAGACTCAATGATGAAACCATGAGATGCAGGAGGCATCACTCAAGTTGTCCATAGGGACTGGAAGAGAAACCAGTCGATGGAGAAAACTCTCTATAATGAGCTCAGCTTTCTAAGGCCATGCTCAACCCAAAATTATGATTACGAATGGACTCAATAAAAAATTTCTATGTTCAAAGATGACACCATTGTTGCCAATATAAGATAATACTCCCTGCATGCACGTCATTTTTTGTTTTTTCATAGTCAAATGAATTCTATGATACATAGGAGGAAATGAGTGTTGCAAGTAAGAAAAACTAGTTCCAGAAGTGGAACATACCTATGCTCAATTCAAGGAGATGCATGTAGGAGATTGACACTCAGGGGAATGTTCCCTCTTGGGTATAAGGTGTCAAAATGTGAAGGATATAAACGAGGCTCTGCTTGGTTGAGGATGAAAATACACTGCGGATGTATGCATCAAAGACTCAAATTTGAACATATCCACGAGACATACAATGTGGATCTATGAAACAATACAAATTGAATATACTCCAATGCAACCTGAATCTCTCAGAAAAGATCCAGGGTCTTCATCTCAAACACTCTATAGTACGAATCTAATCATGTGAATACATGTGTTGAAGTCGAACATAGTAGAAAACACTTGATTACCGGTCATTAGTGTATATCGTTAACAAGTGTGAGGGAAATCACCATTAATGTCAATTACTCCCAAGGTACTCTAGTTCAATCCAACAGGTGTGAATTAATGAGATGAAGTTGAACACTTGGCGGAATCTCCTGATCAGGGGTCAATAATGAAAACCCACTGTCGAAAGCAAGGAAACCTACCATTGAGGCATGAAAGTTCCAAGGTACCAATTAGTTTCTAAGTCTAATTATTGGATAATGAGTTGGAGTCGACAGGAAAAGACTCATGACAGGAGGGCCTTAATGTATCCCCCATCAATGACACGAAACAGGTAACAAGATTTGAAGTAGATCAAAGTAACTAGTGATTCAGGACTGACTCTGGGATGGTCGACGCAATAGAAGTCTTAAGGACTATAGAAATGGTCGACGCAATAGAAGGATTTTTGGGTCGAACTTCTCTTTGAACATATTGATGACACAACAATTGTCTTGGAAACACTGACTCAACAACAGGGATCACAGACCGATTGGTAATCTTATAAAGGAGTATGATCAAGAGGCAAGAAAATTTTCCAACCTAGACACAAAGCAAGTGAAAGGGTTTCGTGTTCAAAAGCGACTCTTCCATAGAATACAAGTTTAGACACATTTCTTTCCCAATTTTCCCCCACCATTTCTCGTGAGTACTTCTTTGTTTTTACACAAGCTTGAGGAGGATAACATATTCTTGAACTGTAAGCTCATCCTTCGGATGAGTCCTTCGTAGTATGTTTAATGAACCCTAAGAAGGAGTGGTTCGGTCCCATATGGGCCTTTCAATTTTTGTTTTACAAGTCCAAAGAGAGAAAACTCAAGAGTTTTTCATGTTTAGAGAGTCTGAAAAAAACTTAAACAGAACGCTCTCAATTCCTTTTTCACAAATTAGTTTGATGAGACCTAAAAAGTAATAACCTACTGCCCATCAAACGTTTTCTTCAAATGATTTTACAAGCATGAAAAGAACAAGATCGCTCGGCAATCTTTTCATGTTTAGAGAGTCTAAAAAGAGCTTAAAGGGAACTCCAAGGGGTTTCTTTTTCATATAACCTTTACGAGTCCGAAAAAGTGATAAAAGTTTACTCGGTTACATTCTCATTGATTTACAACCATGAGAAAGAACAAAGACTAAGCTCGGGATTGTTTTCATTTTTACGCTAGCTTAAAAAGAAAACAAAACCATGCTTGGGATAGATTTTATTTTTACACAATCTTAAAACTATCCAAAACTATGCTTGGACTTGGATTCATTTTTACACAAGATTGAACCATAGGAAACTATGCTTGAAGTAGGTGGTTTCATTTTTACACAAGATTGAACCATAGAAAACTATGCTTGGACTCCCCAACGCATAACACGAGGATGATTGGTACTTAGCCCCCAACTTAAGAAGCTAGTGACTTAACTTCGGCATGAAGTCCAAAGGCTGGAAGCATTCCCCCCCAAGCTTTGTTTCATTCAATGACACAGGTGGAGGAAATGAAGCTTCAAATTCTAGACGAAGGACTTGACTCAAAAAGAGAGGGGGAAATCTATTTCATTTTTTAACGAGCTTGACACAGGGACAAGAACTATGCTCATAAGCTTTGTTTCATTTTTTAACGAGGTTGATATAGAGACGCAAAAACTATCCTCGTAACCTTTGTTTCATTTTTTAACGAGGTTTCCACAGAGACACAAAACTAACCTCACAGTTGGTTTCATTTTTTAACGAGCTTGAAATCGGAAAACCATGCTCAACACTAGTTTCATTTTTTAACGAGATTGAAATCAGAAAATCATGCTCAAGGCTGGTTTCATTTTTTAATGAACTTGAAATCAGAAAACTATGCTCAAGGCTAGTTTCATTTTTTAATGAGCTTAAAATCAGAAAATTATGATCAAGGCTGGTTTCATTTTTTAATGAGCTTGAAATCATAAAACTATGCTCAAGGCTGGTTTCATTTTTTAATGAGCTTGAAATTAGAAAACTATGCTCAAATATCTCTTCTTAATCACATCTTCCAAGAGGATAGTTCTATGGAAGGACACCATGTCAAGGGGCAAAACTTGGTAATGGATTCCAAGAGATATTCATTGGATGGAAGAACAACACCATGTAGAGGGTTGTGAGAAGAGTAAGGAGATCAATCTCTAAATACCCTATCGAAGAGATAACCATGTCAACTATCAGATCTAGGTCAACAGATATTGATATTATAGTGAGAGGCTCATCTGCATCGACAGTTGAAGGCATGGGAGACAACACCACATAATTAACTTGTGGCAAGGGTGAAACTGTCTACATATAAGAACCATTTAGGGAGGTCATCCAGTTAGGACCAATGAATGAAAGTTGATCAATAGTCACAATTCTACCATTGTGAGGGAAATATATCACACGAAAAAGAGTGGACACAATAGCTTTCATGGCATAGACATAATCCCACCCAAGGAGTAAAGATAAATGCAAGGGGTCTTGGACTACCATGACATCAATAAAGACAATTTTCTCTCCCAAAGTTATGGGAAACTGAGGAAGGGTCCCTAAAGGTTGACTGGTTCTTCTGTTAAAATCTAATAGATTCTACGTACCCAAGGCAAGTTGAGGACAACCCAAAAATTTCCAAGCAATAGAGGACAAAACACTAATAGACGCACCTTCATCTATTAGTGTCTGAGGAATGTCCTGACCACAAATATGCACTGTAATCTGGAAAGGAATGTGAGAGGGAAGACGAGGTTCAACTAAGGATGTGACCAGATTGACTACATGATCAACTGGACTAACCGATGAAGGGGTCGGATCGATCATTCCATCAACTACAGGTGGGTCGAGAGTAATCTTGCGATAAGCAACTGGAAGTTGGGGCTGTGAAACATTCATGTCTTCCAGTAATTTCGAGGCTTCATCCATACGAGTGAAAAGGTGAGTTAGATGACTTCCTTTGCATAACATACACGGGAACTTGACTCTACTTTTCTTCTTCCCAACGGTATCTTGACTAGTTGACGAGAGGTCATCAACATTTTTTTCAACAGTTGACGACATGGGTTGGTGAGGTTTTGTAGACCATGCTTCTATAGCCTTGGATAGACCAGGGAAATCCTTAAGAAGATGGCTACCCTTACAAATCCTACAAGGGTACTTGGGCTTACAGGTTGCTTGGATGATCTTGGTATCATCAACACTCCCAGCACGATTAACAGTAATTGATTTCTTTCCAACATGTCCGATAGTGGTTGGAAGTTTGGACCCTTGTTTATTTTTCTTTTTCTTATTCTTCCATTTCTTCTTCTTCTTATCCACCGAGTTACTAGCTTTAGAGCTTTCACTTGGGGAAGAAGATGAAATGGAAGAAGACCTTGCAAGTGAAGAAGGCAAAGAATATCTTACTGGTGAAGAAGGTGAAGGATCAAACTGAGGAAGGAAGTGCTTACAAATGAAGCACTAACTACATTCGAGACTACCTGAGTGGAAAACAACCATACTGGTAATCCAATTGTGACACCTGGAAGGCTAAAAGTAGTGATGTGAGGAAAACCAATGTTTCTGTAAGAAGGAAAAACAAAAGGTTCCCCTGGAGCAGAGGTTCCTTCATTGGTCATTCTGAGAACTGATGCCATTTAAAAAAAAAATCCAACCTAGAGTCCACTGGGGAAAACAAACAACACACACTAAAAATCTAGTAAGCAAGCAAGCAAACAAAACCTTCTCACAATGAGCACACTAGTTGGTAATGAAATCCAATGTCACGGGAAAAAAGTGAATCTTGTTTATTTATGCAGAGATAATAAGGCAATCGTCAATCATAATATAAACATTGAAATGAACAGAAGTCTAAGTTCACAAGTACAGAAATGAAAGACAAGAACAGGGTTTGAACAACATCCAATGGCAGAAACTTATACTTCCATGATATATTCAAAAAGATCTAGATCAAAAGAGTACATATGAGAATTCAAGTTTGAATTTTTTTCACCATTATGATCATTGGATTTATAGCCTTTACATTGATAACTAAGATCCTATGAAGAAGGATCGAAAAGCCAAAAATATCCTATGATCAAATCTAATTAAAAAATAATAAGATTTAGACCCTATCTTCAAGGAATCAAACTCTATCAAGATCTGTGGTCTTCAACAGGTTTCTTTGTGTGCTGGAGGTTGAATATACCTTGTAGAAGCTCCATCTAATAGCTGGTAACTCATACCTCCTCTTTCTCAACCAAAAATAGAGTTCAATTAGAACTTGCTTTCTTCCTCATTGGCAAATCCCTCGTTTGTAGCGCTACAGGTGCAAAACAGTCGACAAATGCTACAAACAGTTGAAGAAGGCAATTTGGACAAAGCTACTTGAAACTTTGATTAAAATCTAACTTGTAGACTGATATCTTTGTTGATATATGAACCCATGATGCACCATCTGTCTACTGGAGAAGGTCTGATACCCAAATCTTCATGTACATGCTTTCATTCCTTTTGGAAAAAACAGAGTATAAGAAAGGTAGGGGTGACCGAGCTCCTGTAGAGTACTTTGAATGATGTTGACTACATAAATTTTCTTTGGCTAGTGTTCTGATAACCATATTTTATATATTTTCTTCATAGACTTCCATAATCAAAACTGAAAATGATTTTTAGGAAAAAATGGATATATACTTCTTCCAGTCGAATAGCTATATCAAGTATATGCCTCATATATATATCTGAATATGGTTAGCCATCATAGATAAACAAAATTTATACCAAAACTTGAAGCAAACTCTTGTAGATCAGTCCTCTTCCTTAGGCGATGCATGATGGGCATTGTGAGAAACAACATCATAATGGCCAGAAACCAAGAAACTAGAGACACCTTCATGTTGTAATGCTTGCAAATACACCTGCATTTTCTTATTCTTCTAAATAACCTTGAACACTTCGACGGTCAACAAAAATTTGTGCGATTTATTTGGTCTTATGAAGGGTCAGATTCACAAAAACATCAAGGATAAGCCCAAATTGTAGCCTCCAGTTGTATGAGAAACATCAAAACCAGGGTTTTAAATCTCCATTAAACAACAAGGTGCATTTGACACAAGCTTACCCCAATTCTGCAAATGGTGGAACAAGCAAGAAATTTGGGAACACCATCGTATATATCGTGGCTATATTTAGTTCTTCGACACCTGAACAATCACTTGGCACCTGTGCAATCTCTCCATAAGGCACTTGTCTTCATTTTGTTTTGCATACATTTGACACATAGCAGTTTTAAACTCTACGTTTACTTCTGGAAATAATCCCACATGGAAGAGAGAACTCTATTCCGTTAGTTTGTAAAAATGCAAACGTTTACAATGTACCATCGATGAAATGAGCCTAAGTCTATCCTTGTATTCTTGGCATTGGTGCTTAGTGTTGGTTTATGTGTTGTTAATAACCTGTGGTTATATGTGCAGGTGCTAGCTCGGGGACTAGGAGCTTGGAGCCTGGCCTTCGAGCCCCAAAATTTTGATAAAATTAATAAAGACCTGTAATAGGCCCGAGAGCCTAAATTTAACCTTATGGCTCTTGGTGTTGATAATTTGAATTGGCCCTTAGGCCAATAAACTTTTTATTCTAAAATATAAATAAAAACTAGGTCCAATAAAACATGCCAGTGACCTAAAACTTAAATTTGGATTTTCCTTGTATTTTCCCAAAGAACTTTGAAAGACCAATCCTCATTTCCAAAATTTCCAAAAACAAAGGACAGGAATCAAAGAAATACTGGGCAAAAAAATGATTAATAGGAACTTTCTCTAAGCTTGATGAAGAAATTGGAAGATATGACACTAACCAAAGACTTGGGAAATGAGCCAATTAACCTTGATTTGACGAAGGCAGCACAAAATATTGAAGAAATATTTTGAGCACTAACAGGTCTATTAAATGTCTCAGAACAGATAATGGACCCGAATTTACTTCTAAGGAGTTTGATAATTATTGCAAAAAGAATGGGATCGTGAGACATAGAACCAATGTCTACACTCCACAGAAGAATGATGTTGTTGAACGCATAAACAAGAATCTTCTCGAGAGAGCAAGGAGCATGGTTAGTAATGCAAAGTTGCAGCAGGAATTGTGGGGGGGAGCGTTGCTTACAACATGTTACTTGGTCAATAGATCACCATCGGTATCAATTGAATGCAAAATTCCAGAAGAGGTATGGACAGGTCAACCATGTGATTATTCTAATCTTAGAGTATTTGGTTGTGAAGCCTACGCACTTATTCCGAAAAATCAGCATTCCAAACTAGATCCAAAATCATGTAAATCAATATTTGTTGGATATGGTGATGGTGTTAACAGATATAGATTCTGGAATCCTACTACCCACAAGATCATCATAAACAGAGATGTAATATTTGATGAACTTTCACTCTCAAAATCAGATCTAAATAATGATATGAAACAAGCTAATGAACCACAGTTACAACAAATTCAATTTGATATTCAGTGATCTACGAAGGAGAATCATGAGGATGTCCATGAGGAGGAAATTCATGAGGAAAATCCTCAGGACGATGATCATACAGAAATGCCTCAAGAAATAGACAAAATGCCACAACAAATTGTATGGAGATCTACATGGGTCGGATCTTCTCCAAAAAGGTATGATGATTATGTTTCATCAGTTTCTTTGATTTCTAATAACAGTGAACCTAGTTGTTATCAGGAAGAAATGGAGGTATCTGAAAGTGCCAAACGGAAAGAAGCAATGGAAGAAGAGATGGATGCCTTAAAAAATAATGAAACACGGGACCTAGTAGAACTTCTAGAAAACAGAAAGGTTGTTGGGTGTCAATGGGTCTACAAATTGAAGAAAGGTGTTGATATAAAGTGGACAAATACAAAGCAAGGCTGGTGGCAAAAGGGTATTCTCAGAAAGAAGGTATTGACTTTCATGAGATATTTTCACCAGTCGTAAAATTTGTTTCAATTAGAATTGTATTAGCACTAGTTGCTTTACTTATCTAGAATTGGAGCAACTAGATGTTAAAACAATATTTTTACATGGTGATTTGGATGAGGAAATTTCCATGGAACAATCGGAAGGGTTCGCTAAGAATTGCAACAGGAAGTTTGTTTGCAAGCTCGGGAAATCATTGTATGGCCTGAAGCAATCTCCCAAGCAATGGTACAAGAAGTTTGATTCTTTGATGGTGGGCCAAAATTTTACCAGAAGTGAGTATGATCATTGTGTTTACTTTAAAAGGTTGGAAAATAGAATATTTATTATTCTTGTGTTATATGTTGATGATATGCTTGTTGCAAGCAAAAGCATGTTTGAAATCAGCAAGTTAAAGGCTCAGCTAGCTAGGACATTTGATATCAAGGATCTAGGAGTAGCAAAACAGATTTTGGTCATGGAGATACAAAGAGATGATGCAAGAGCATCGTAAGCAGCCAGCCAAGCGAGCATGAAGGCGGAAGACAGCTGGGAAAAGCGCAGCACACGTTTTGCACATTTAGAAATATTTTTGAAAGATTAAGAAGCGGATATTAATGTAGTAGCTAGAAGTGTACTTGTATTTATATCTAGCTGTTGTAAACAGATCGTGAGCGATTTGCTCTCATCTGTCAATGTAAAAGGCATTTAATCCTAGTTAATGAAAGTAGGTAGGTTTGAATTAATGGATTAGACATTTTATAAGAGTAGGAGGGAAAACGGATATAGACACTATCGCCTTTGTATCATAGTAGTTAGTTGTATCATTAGCATAGCATAGAAGAAGAGAGTTGTAGCAGAGATTTGAAAAGAAAAGTCCATGTACAGGAGCTTCGAATTAATATATGAAGCTTTGAATCAGATTTCATGGTGTTATGATATTTTTTGTTTATACATGGTGAATGGTATGCTTATGGTTTTTTTATTCTCTCTGTTATGCATTTGCTTTAATACTATGTGTATGTATGATTTCATGTTGAATGTTTGAAGCCTGAGAGAAGAAAGAGAATGAGTTTCAATTGTTTCTCTTCCTCAGTGAGAGAAGTCCCTGCAAGGAGTGCAGTGAAACATTCGCAAGGTGTGCGTTGACAAGGGTTTTGAGTTTATCTCAGAAAGCTCAGGAGAAATACCGTTGTTCTCATTCCAACAAAAGTATAGGTGAAGCACATAAGTCGTGCAAGGTGTGCGCAGGCTAGTCGAGGCCTTAAACTTATCAACTAAGGTTGAAATGTAAAGGACTGCTATTGCAGAGGGTGCACAGAGTTGAGAATCAAATACTTAGAAGTATTTAAAGGATCGCCACAAGGAGTGCATGAAGGAGTCCTTTTGAGACCCAAGTTTGCAAGTGAAATCTCAGGAGAGTTAGTACCTTTGAAGTGTTAAAAGGAAGACGGAGCGAAGTCGCTTTGTAGAAGCCAAGTTCAAATGATGAACACCGGTTCATTTCGCAGAAGTATTCAAGGAAGAAATGAGCGGTTGAAATTCTCTGTGGAGAACTCGTGAAGTTGCAAGGACCGTGGGATTCAGTGAAGATGCAAGGAGGTTAAGCGTTGGATGAATCCACCCTTTGGGAGGTAAGACTCAATGCGGACCATTGATCGTGATAGTGGAGCGTTGGGATCATTTCGGAGATTCAGAGTTTGTAAGTCCGGAGTGTAAGACAAAATCCTTGGTCACTATAACTCCCGAATCACAAAAAGAATTGTTAAGTGAAGAAATTTGTGATTTGGAATACCAGAAATCCTGATGACAAGGAGCCAGGGGCCGTCGCATTGAAAAACCCCGGAGTTGCGAAACGTGAAATATTGTGAAGTGGCATTTCAGCATTTCGGTGTTTTGGGGTTCGGGAATTCGGGGATTGTGGTGACAATTGTTTTGGGGTTGAGAGTTTTGAACTCCCAGTACCCGGAAGCCCAAAATATCATGGGTCGTTGGATCTAACTGATCCAGATTTATGTAGGAACACAATGAAATACAAAAATACACATAAACATAGAGATGCTTACAGACATAATGGAAATAAACTAGCTAGGGCACTGGTAGCTTATCTCTGAGAAGAGATGTGGCCGCTACTCGCATCTGTGAGCAGATGATTACAATGAGGCTCTGAAGGCCCTTTTACAATAAACAGGAATGCCAAAAGTCCTAAACATCCAAAAACCTAACCCTGGGAGATGAAGCGCCAAAAGTCATGTGGGGCCCGTTTGGGTAAGTTGGTGCATCAACTTCCCGGGGTCGTAACTTTTGCATATGATCTCTGTTTTAGGCGTATGATAGCTCGTTGGAAATATCTATCTGAGGCCTACAATGCTCGAGACAAAATATCATCATTACATGTTATTTTGCAACAAAAACATACCCAAAAAAACATCGTTTAGGGCCTCAAAATGGCCCCGGAAGTTCATGACCCGAAAAAACTGCTAAAAATAGTAAATTGTCGAAAACTAAAAAGCTGAAAGAAGCAATGGTGGGGGTTCAAGTGGAATAGGTGGGTGACCACCAATATCCACCTGGATCATTCCTCCCCCCTTAGGAAGCAATGGTCCCCATTGCGTTGAGTTCCTCCATGAGATGAGGAAACTTCTATTGAACTTTGTCCCTGGTGAGCCATTTGCCTTGGTGAAGGAGTTGGCCTGCTTTGACAACTCGATATAGAGGTATCCTTTGTTTTCGAGTGTGCTTGATCTGTGTATCCATGATTTGATCAGTTCTGGCTTGTTCCATGCAGTCTGGATTTAACTCTGTTGGTGTGAGTTGTTCTGCCATGTCGGATGTGTCTAGTAGAGGTGGAAAGTAGGG
>ML830873.1:0-13122 GCA_009831015.1 Picea engelmannii | reverse complement strand
AGATGATTACAATGAGGCTCTGAAGGCCCTTTTACAATAAACGGGAATGCCAAAAGTCCTAAACATCCAAAAACCTAACCCTGGGAGATGAAGCGCCAAAAGTCATGTGGGCCCCATTTGTGTAAGTTGGTGCATCAACTTCCCGGGGTCGTAACTTTTGCATACGATCTCTGTTTTAGGTGTATGATAGCTCGTTGGAAAGATATATCCGAGGCCTACAACGCTTGAGACAAAATAACATTATTAGATGGTATTTTTCGACAGAAACATACCCAAATAAACATCGTTTAGGGCCTCAAAATGGCCCCGGAAATTCAGGACCCGAAAAAACTGCTAAAAATAGTAAACTGTCGAAAACTAAAAAACTGAAAGAAGCAATGGTGGGGGTTCAAGTGGAATAGGTGGGTGGCCACCAATATCCACCTGGATCACTAGCGGGAGGCTATTAGTCGTTGATTTCATGGAAGGCGCCATTTCAGAATTCAAGGTTTTGAAGTGGTAGGGGAATAGTAGTCGAAGGCTTGTTCAAGTCCCAAAAGCCAGGAAGAGTGAAAGGTGGCAGGAATCCACGTCAGAGACCGAGGATAGTTGAGAAGACAGGGGGCACGTACTCATTGTTAGGTAGTGTCAATACCCGTTGACCATTTTGGGGTTTTGGAGGTAGAAGAGCCGGGAGCCTTACATCAGGATTCGCGAAGTCGCGAAGTCCGAACCTCTGAATATGCGAAAAGTTCTATTGGAAGCTAGTATTTTGTTGAACACATCAAGGTTTGGCATTTCAGTATTTTTGAAGACAAGAGGTCGAGGTTCTTTGTTCCAAAATTCCTGAAATCGTGAAACGCGATACAGCTGTGGAGGAGGATGCGGTCGAAGATTTTGGCATTTTGGAATTTCGGGTTTTGGTGGGTTGAAGAGCTGGAAACTCGACAACAGGTATCGTGATATTGCAAAACCTGACATCCCGATTTGGAAAAGGGTGCAATCATATTATTGAGGACATGAGATTTGAGTGATGTCTTGTCCTTGATCACACAGGGCATACTCATAAGGACCTATGGATACACCGTCGTGTGTGTGAGGAATTCCCTGTGGGGAAAATCAAAGAGTCAATCAGACTCAGGAGGGCAGATTTAGAACAATCCTGAGCGGATCTCGGCCTGAGGGTCGGGGTTACGCATCAAGTGGTATCAAAGCATACGAAAAGTTCTTTGCTTTCATTAGTGGAGAAAAGAGGAACATTTTACAGCAATGTTGCTAAGGAGAAGAGACAGACCAATGCCTGATGCAGCCATGGAAAGAGAAATGTGTGAGTTACGTGTCAGGCTTGATGCCATGGAGACAACACAGAGGTTCATAGTTGACGCTGGGGATATCAGCGAAGCTGAAAGTGAAAATGAAGCTGGAAACGAAGGAGAAGAAGTTGTAGTTGAGGATGATGCGGATGAATGCCTATTCACGGTTGTTGCAAGGATAGGTGCTAGAGCAAAGATGGAGATTCCAATGTATGAGGGAAAAATGGATGTTGAAGAGCTTCTAGACTGGATTAGAGATCTGGATAAATACTTTGACTATGAAGATGTCGAGGAAGACAAGAAGGTCAAACATGCCATTGCCAAACTTAAAGGGCATGCAACACTATGGTGGGATGAACTACAGGCTGACAGATGTTGCAAAAGCAAGCAGAAAATCAAAAGTTGGGATAGAATGGTTGCAAAGATGAAAGCCAAATCAATACCCAAGGATTATCAAATCACTTTGTTTCGGAGGATGCAGAATTTGAGACAGAAGCTGATGACAGTGAAATAATACACTGAAGAGTTCTACAGGATAAATATTAGAGCAAGTCATCGGGAAAGCGATGATGAAAAACTTTCCAGGTACATGAATGGTCTGCGATATGACATCCAAGATGAGATGAGCATGATGATCATTCGAAATGTGGAAGATGCTTATCAGATAGCTCTGAGAGATGAAGAGAAGTTGAGTCGAAAGAAAGGTCAAAGAGGTTGAGGTCGAGGTCAGGCCAGAGGCAAAACAATTGCCCAAGACAGAACTCAGAAATATAAAGAAGAAGGGAAGAAACCTCAATCTCAACCTGAGAGAGGCGGAAGCTCACAGAGAGGGCAGTATGCTGATAGAAACACTTTTCCTCGAGCCAGAGGAAGAGGAAGAGGCAAAGGTGGTGAAGTGAAATTCTTTGTCTGTGGAAAGATTGGACATAAATCTTATGAGTGTCCAGATAAGAATAAATATGGTGGTGAAACTCACATTGTCGAAGCTCAAGGATGGAATGTTGAGGCAGAAGATGCTGAGGGCGGAAGATCCTTGATGATGAGGAAAGTTCTCTTGATGCCAGAGAAGGAGGCAGAGAACCCAGCCCAAATAAACAGTCTGTTTTGGACTGCTTGCAAAACCAAAGACAGGGTATGTAAGGTCATAGTGGACAGCGGTAGCATAGACAACCTCATATCTACAAAGATGGTAGAAAAGATGGAGTTGGAGACTATCGTGCATCTAAGTCAATAAAGAGTTTCGTGACTACAAAAAGTACATAAGGTAAATGTCACTAAACAATGTTTAGTTGAATTTAAAATAGGAGGATATAAGGATGAAATATTAGGTGATGTCATTCCCATGGATGTTTTTCATCTATTGTTGGGTAGATCGTGGAAATATGATAGGAACATGATTCATGATGGGAGAAAGAACACATACACCCTGGAGAAGAATGGTAGGATGCACATGTTGTTGTCGATTAAGGATAAAGAAGTGAATCCTGGTTGGAAAATGGAATATTTATTATTCTGGTGTTATATGTTGATGATATGCTTGTTGCAAGAAAAATCATGTTTGAAATCAGTAGGTTAAAGGCTCAACTAGCTAGGACATTTGATATGAAGGATCTAGGAGGAAAAAAATAGATTTTGGTCATGGAGATACAAAGAGATGATGCAGGAGCATCGTAAGTAGCCAGGCAAGCGAGCATGAAGGCGGAAGACAGCTGGGAAAAGCGCAGCACACATTTTGCACATTTTGAAATATTTTTGAAAGATTAAGAAGAGGATATTAATGTAGTAGCTAGAAGTGTACTTGCATTTATATCTGGTTGTTGTAAACAGATCGTGAGCGATTTTCTCTCATATGTTAATGTAAAAGGCATTTAAGCCCAGTTAATGAAAGTAGGTAGGTTTGAATTAATGGATTAGACAGTTTAGAAGAGTAGGAGGGAAAACGTATATAGACACCCTCGCCTTTGTATCATAGTAGTTAGTTGTATCATTAGCATAGCACAGAAGAAGAGAGTTGTAGCAGAGAGTTGAAAGGAAAAGTCCATGTACAGGAGCTTTGAATTAATATATGAAGCTTTGAATCAGATTTCATGGTGTTATGATGTTTTCTATTTATACATGGTGAATGGTATGCTTATGGTTGTTTTATTCTCTCTGTTATGCATTTGCTTTAACACTGTGTGTATGTATGATTTCATGTTGAATGTTTTAAGTCTGAGAGAAGAAAGAGAATGAGTTTCAAATGTTTCTCTTCCTGAGTGAGAGAATTCCCTGCAAGGAGTGCAGTGAAACGTCCGCAAGGTGTGCGTTGACAAGGGTTCTGAGTTTATCTCAGAAAGCTCAAGAGAGATACCGTTGTTCTCATTCCAACAGAAGTATAGGTGAAGCACAGAAGTTGTGCAAGGTGTGCGCAAGCTAGTCGAGGCTTTAAACTTATCAACTAAGGTTGAAAGGTAAAGGACTGTTGTTGCAGAGGGTGCACAGAGTCGAGAATCAAATACTTAGAAGTATTTAAAAGATCATCGCAAGCAGTGCATGCAGGATTCCTTTGGAGACCCAAGTTTGCAAGTGAAATCTCAGGAGAGTTAGTGCCTTTAAATTGTTAAAAGGCAGACAGAGCGAAGTCACTTTTCAGAAGCCAAGTTCAGACAAGGAACACTAGTTCATTTCACAGAAGTCTTCAAGGAAGGAACGAGCGGTTGAAATTCTTTGTGGATAACTCACGAAGTTGCGAGGGCCATGGGATTAAATGAAGCTGCAAGGAGGTTAAACATTGAATGAATCCACCCTTCAGGAGGTAAGACTCAACGTGGACCGTTGATCGTGATAGTGGAGAGTCAGGATCATTTCAAGGATTCAGAGTTTGTAAGTCCAGAGTGTAAACCAAAATCCTTGGTCACTCTAACTCTCGAATCACGAAAAGAATTGTTAAGTGAAGAAATTCAGGATTTGGAATATTGGAAATCCTGATGACAAGGAGCCAGGGGCCTTCGCATTGAAAAACCCCGGAGTTGTGAAATGTGAAATATTGTGAAGTGGCATTTCGACAGTTCAGTGTTTCGGGGTTCGGGAATTCGGGGATTGTGGTGACAAGTGTTTTGGGGTCGAGAGTTTTGAACTCCCGGTACCCGAAAGCCCAAAATAACATGGGTCGTTGGATCTAAGGGGAGGTTATTAGCCGTTGATTTCGTGGAAGGCGCCATTTCGTAATTCGGGGTTTCGAAGTGGTAGGGGAATAATAGTCGAAGGCTTGTTCAAGTCCCGAAAGCCGGGAAGAGTGACAGGTGGCAGGAATCCACGTCAGAGACCGAGGACAGTTGAGAAGATAGGGAGCACATACTCATTGTCAGGTAGTGTCAATACCTGTTGACCATTTCGGGGTTTTGGAGGTAGAAGATCCGGGAGCCTTACATCAGGATTCACGAAGTCGCGAAGTCCAAAACTCTGAATCGACGAAAAGTTCCGTTGGAAGCCAGTCTTTTGTTGAATGCATCGAGGTTCGGCATTTCGGTATTTTCGAAGACAGGAGGTCGGGGTTCTTTGTTCCAGAATTCCTGAAGTCGTGAAACGCGATACAGCTATGGAGGAGGATGCGGTCGAAGATTTCGGCATTTTGTCATTTCGGGTTTCGGTGGGTTGAAGAGCCAGAAACTTGGCAACAGGAATCGCGATATCGCAAAACCTGAAATCCCAATTTGGAAAAGGGCACGATCATATTACTGAGGATAGGAGATTTGAGTGATGTCTTGTGCTTGATCACACAGGGCATACTCATGAGGACCTGTGGATACACCATCGTGTGTGTGAGGAATTCCCTGTGGGGAAAATGAAAGAGTCAATCGGACTCAGGAGGGTAGATTTAGAACGATCCTGAGCAGATCTCGGCCCGAGGGTTGGGGTTATGCATCAAGAGACAGGCAAAATGGTAAGTTGTGGTTATCACAAGAGGAGTATGTAGAGAAAATACTTCAGAGATTCGGTATGAATAAGGTGAAACCAGTAAATATCCCTTTGTCTTCCCATTTTAATCTTTCTTCAGGTTTGAGTCCTAGTAATGATGAAGAAAATGAGTTTATGTCTCGTGTACCATATGCTAATGTAGTAGGAAGTTTGATGTATGTGATGGTATGTACAAGACTAGATATTTCACATGCAGTTGGTGTTGTCAATAGATACATGGAAAATCTAGGAAAAGAACATTGGGAAGCAGTGAAATGGGTGCTTCAGTATCTTAGAGGCACAAGCAATTATTGTATCACTTTTGATGGTTGTAGTGATGAAGTTTGTGGTTATGTTGATTCATATTTTGCAGGTGACTTGGACAAAAGAAGATCTACTTCAAGATATGTCTTCACTCTTGTAGGTGGTCCTATAAGTTGGATGTCAAAGCTTCAAAACATTGTTGCTTTATCCACTACAGAGGCATAGTATATATCTTCTTCACATGCTTGCAAAGAGGCAATCTAGTTAAAGGGTTTACTGGGTGAGTTAGGAAGGTTTCAAAATAATGTAAAATTTTTCTGTGATAGTCAAAGTGCTATTTATTTGGCTAAAAATCCAGCTTATCACAGTAAGACAAAACATATTCCTGTAAAATATCATTTTGTAAGACATGTTATTGATGAAGGTGGAGTGGTTCTTGAAAAGGTCCACACTCAAAAGAATTGTGCAGACATCTTCACGAAACCATTAGCATTAGAGAAGTTGCGGTGGAGTTTAACTTCTCTTGGTTTGCAGGAAAGGTGATGAACAAAAGCAATGAGCAAGGTACCAGGTTAATTGTTGTCAAGGGGGAGATTATTGGAAATTGGTGACAACGGATTCCTCCAAGAATGGATTTGGATCCTATATGTATAGGAGTGCATTTAATAATCACTTTCGTGTGTAAGTGTGTATGAAATTCTATAAATTCATGTATGCATTTAGTGACCCCAAGGCCGAGCCCCGTTGCAAACCATGTATTGAAAGGAATTGTAATTATGTTTTATAGGCTGTTGAGCCAAGTTTTGTATAATTGGTAGGCTTATGTGTTGTTAGGCCAGGGAGCCTAAGTGTTGAAGGCCAGGAGCCTGCTGATGTATTTGTATATATATGCAGAATGATTAATAAAATATAAACATCACCATGTGTAGACCGACCACAATGAATGAGTGAAGGGGGACCGAGCATCCACAGAGTGGGCAAGGAATTAGGGGCTGGAGGTGGAAAAAGGGGCTAAGTGTTGAGCCTAGAAGGATTAAGACTTGGGAATAATATTTAAATATTATTCCAAAAGATATGTGCATTATATGATTTGACCTAAGTCCTTTTGAAGGACATGTGATTTCCAAATGGTGGGAAGCACGCACGTTACTGGAACACATGTAGTCGCCTGGGTGACAGTGTTAACCCTGACCATGCAATAAAATCTGCGATGAGCCGTGTTGGGGGTTCTCTTCTCCATTTCGACTCACGGACTACCAGGAGGAACAGATTTGACCCCGACAGAAAAACCTTCGTACATCTTCTGAACCGTCTGAACCTGAGTTGACCCTTGCGTGGATTGTCTGTCACGCATACCTGACACCAGAGCATGAGTCTATCCTAGGCAGGGTGGATGGGAAACACCATTTCGGCCGGGAGGGGAGTCTGGGGGTAGTTTCCTGCGAAAATTGTCCCTGGAGCAATTCTGGAAATTAACACTAGATGGATTGCGCGTGAATTGTTGTCCAGTGTAGGAGGTAATCGAACCTGTGTGTGACCTCTCTCTAGGGAGGGAGGTGGATGTGGTTGGAAGAGGTTTCTTCCAAAGAGTGTCCAGCACCAGCTTCAGGCTTTGAGACTTCCTGATCCGGCCTGTTGTCGAGGCCCAGAGAGGGAGGTTAGCACCGATGGACTGTGCTTGTGAAGGTGTATACTCCCGGGCGGAACAGGCATGTGGGGAATGAGAGTCTGGGAATAGTGGGCGTAAGATGGCATTCCGGGGAGAATCCTTCCAGATTCTGAGTGTGGTTGTCCCTGTAACCTCAGCCTAGTTAGGATTCCTTGCCTTGGGGTAGAGCTCGGTCCCAGCTCGGGGGTGACCCACTGTTGAGCTGATGAACAGTGTGGTCTAAGGGTAGGAGGTTCGTGGAAGGCCTGCACTTGGTTGGTGGATTTCACTACTGTTACAAGATAAGTGTGTATCTACATTCTTATCACATTTGGCATGACTGTGTTGTATATATTATCATGTTTTCCGTTGTGTATATGATTTAGTATGGAGTGCAATTGATTGTTAATTATGGCAATAATTCATATGAATACTCTGTGTTGAGTGTGTGTAATTGTTAAATGCATGTGGTGTATATATACAAATACTGGATTGTAGGTGTTATCTAAATAAAAACGTGAGTGTATACCAATTGTTATATTTCGCGCTATAAGCCTTGGTTTAGTAAAAGGTATACTACAAATTAATATCAGAGCCAAGGTTTCGACACTGAGCCTAGATGGGCCAGTGGAGCAGTCTTTGGACCGAGAATGTGAAGGGAAATTGAGTCGAGAGGACCAATTTCGGACCTTGGTTTGCTCCGAAGCGTCAAGGAGACACTTGGCGAGTTTTATTAAGAACTCGGGAAGTTTAGTGGTGTAGTGAAACTACAGCCGATGTGGTCTATGGCCACGGGAAGATAGGTCTCTACACCATTGGTGTTAGAACCTTAGGATCCGTCGGAAGGGAAGGCGAACCCTTGTAACCGTCAGATCTGGAGAATGTGCACAAGGTTAAAGCCTTTGGATATTGCACAGAAGAGTGGAAATCGCGATACGTGAAATACTGAGTTAAGTTAGAAACCATCTGAGCCGTCAGATCTCAGTCAGGAAACCCGACAGCCATTGGATCTGTCGGGAGATGTCGAAGGATAAACCTTAGTATTTAGGGGCAAAAGCTACGAACTAGCGAGACTTGATCTGGACCGTTCGTTTGGGATCGGATACGTGTCACGAGATTACCCACATCGGGGACTCGGGCACCGGAGGTTGGAAGAGGAAGTCATTCGACTTCACGAGTGGCGAAGAGGTAAGAGCTCTGTGTTGTGGGGCCTAGATGACGTCATATCGGGATACCGGCACTCGAGAATGGTATGGGACCATAAAAGTCGGCAGGCGGCCAGGTGGCACATCGCCTCTCGGGAGCTCGTAAGTAGAAGAGCTGAGAATTTGGTGTCAAGGGTCGAGAGGCGCGAGGACACGAAACAGCGAAGTCGTGAGAGAATCGCAGCCGTCCATCTGAGGAGGACAGGTGGCAACAATCGCGGAGTCGGTGAAGTGTTGAAGAGATCCAGGATTCAGGTCTCGTGAACTCAGAAGTTCGCAGGGTGAGGGCCCAAGAGTTGGATGCTCCAAGTCGCGAAGTCGCGAAATTGCGAGGAGTGAGGACAACCATTGGACCCAGATCACGGGAGGACCATTGGATCACGAACCCCATCGCCTATCGTGCGTTCGGAGGTTCGGAGGTTGAAAGGAGTCATTTTCGACTTCACGAATAATAAAGTTCCGAGAGCTGTGCACGAGGACACGTGGCAGAACCACAAGGTGGGCCTGGGTGACTAACGGGCGAATACGCGTCGCCAGGAGGAAAGGAGTCAACACTCCATTGACTTCTCGTATCTCGGGGATTCACGAGGTAAGAGCATGGGATCTCGACGTTGAAACTCGCGAAGGTGCGAGTAGCGAGGAGTGTTAACACTTAGACTTAGACCTAGGCTACGGTCATGTGTAGCAGACGCTAGCGAGGAGGGAGCCATGTCGTGTCGCATCTCGGGTATCGGCGGTTAGAGGAAATGAGTCAAGGGTCTTCGACTCACGAACTCACGAGGTCGCGAGTTGCAAAAAGGGTGACTTAGGGTTCGTATATTTAACTGTCGGATCTTCGTGGATCAAGATCTCGAAGTTACGAAGTCCCAGAAATTGCCTCAAATGCAAAAAAAAAAAAAAAAAAAAACATAATAATGAAAGAAATACATAATACTTCCAGTTCAAAAAACTTATTTAAAAACGAAATGTATGTTATTTTGTTCGAACTGGCTTGTAAATATTGTGGATTGTTCGCGAGGTTTAGTGGCCTGACAAATTGTGAATTCAATTGCACAGTGCGTGTACAGAGTTCAACGAAGGCCAGAACTCCAGATAGTCAACGCCAAGTATGGAGTGGGGAAGAGTGCAAATTACCCCTGAAATGGAAGATGAACAGAAAGGAAAGGATGTTAACATGGGAGTCGAAGGATCGAACTCCAATGGGCATGGAAAAGAGATGGATAAGGAAGAACATATGATGCAACTCATCGAAAGATTGCAGAAAGATGCCCAGGATAGCCTCGCTGATAGCCGAAAGCTCCTGAAAATCTAGGATCGGCAGGGTGAATTCAATTTAAAAATGATGAAGAGCATGGAAAGAATAGAGAAGAAACTCGAGAAAGGAAGAGACTCAAGTACAATGGGGAGTTGCAGAACCCATGGGAGAAGAAGTAGGTCGAGGAGTGGTAGCCGACGTCTTAGTCACTCCCAAAGACGTTCTGACAGTAAGACACACAGTAGTTCAAGCCCATCACCTACCAGAAAACATCAGGAATCTAGAAAGGATGAATTGAAAGGGGAGATGAATAAGATTAAACCTCCAACATTTGATGGAGAACACAAGAAGGAGGAAGATGCCGAGACCTGGTTGCTTGGCATGAAGAAATACTTCCAACTGCAGAATTATTCTGCCCATGCAGAAGGAAGAATTGCAATGTACCAGTTGAAAAAAAAAGCGTCCATGTGGTGGGATCAATTTGTGCAGGTATAGCACATCAGAGAGAAAGAGGTCACTTGGAAGGAATTTAAGAGGTATTTTGAGAAGAAATACCTGACTAAAAGATACTATGACAGAAAGATGAAGGAGTTCTTCGAACTCAAGTTGGGCAGTATGACCATTGATGAGTATGAACGAAGTTTTCTGGAACTACTGAAGTATGTTCCATTCATCAAAGACGAGGCTATTAAAATTCAGAGGTATCTGAGTGGACTGCCACCTTCCATTGGTGATAAGATTCAATATGATGATCCTAAGACTATGGAAGAAACAATAAGAAGGGTGAAATGCCTATGCGAATAGCAAAGAGAAAAGCCTACCTTTCAGAAGGCTTGGGATGACCAGAAGAGGTTTAAGAAAGAACAAAGGCAGAAGGGAGACAAGCCTTCCTTTTTCCGAAACAGTCACCAAGGACAGCCATCGTTTAGAGAGTCGAGAAGGACTGAAGAGGGTGCACAAAGACAGCGACAAGCGCCCATTCAGTGTTGGGGTTGTCAAGGGAACCACAAGTACAGAGATTGTCCCCATAAAAATGATAAGGCGAAAATTGTACATGTTGTTCAGCAAGCTGAAACAGTGGAGGATATGGGTAGCAGAATGCTGAGGATCTACGCAGCCCTGGACAACAAGCAAGCAGAATTTCAATCGCACATGATTGAAGTGGAAGGTATGATCAACAACCGACCACTTGTTATTTTAATTGATTCAGGGGCTAGCCATAGTTATGTAGATCTTAGAGTGGTGGAAAGTTTGCATCTAATGAAGAGCAAACATGAGAAGTCTTGGCTAGTGCGGTTAGCCACAGGGACCAAGAGGAAGGTCACTGAATTGGTTAAGTCTTGTTCAGTGGACATGAAAGGAATGAGCACTCAGGCTGAATTGAACATTCTGCCTTTAGGCTCATATGATTGCTTGATTGGGATGGACTGGTTGGACCAGCACCATGCACTTCTGGATTGTTGAAACAAGAGGTTCACATGCCTGAACGAAGAGGGAAATCAGGTAACAATCCAAGGAATTCCCAGAGCCGTGGTTGTTAGAGAAATCTCAGCCATGCAGCTGAAGAAATGTTACCGAAAGGGCTGTCAATTGTTTGCTGCTCGGGTGGAAGAAGCATCCCAAGATGTAGTATCGAATTTGGAAGACCATGAAGTGCTCAAGGGATTTAAGGACGTATTTCAAGAGGTTCCTGGACTACCTCCGAGGAGGGACATCGATTTTTCTATAAATCTGATGCCTGGAACAACTCCAGTTTTGAAAGCTCCTTACAGAATGAGTACGCCAGAGCTAAAAAAGTTGCAATTGCAGCTCGAAGAGCTACTAAAGAAAGTTTACATTCGTCCCAGCGTGTCACCATGGGGAGCCCCAGTCCTATTCGTGAAGAAGAAAGATGGGACGTTGAGGCTGTGCATTGACTTCTGATAGTTGAATAAAGTCACTGTCAAAAACAAGTATCCTCTGCCAAGGATTGATGATCTTTTTGATCAGTTCAAGGATGCGAAAGTATTTTCGAAAATAGATCTTCGATCTGGATATCATCAAGTGAGGATAAAGGATGAAGACATTAGAAAGACCGCCTTTAGAACAAGATACGGTCACTATGAATTTACAGTGGTGCCGTTTGGACTATCCAACGCACCTGTTGTCTTCATGTGCTTAATGAATGGAGTCTTCAGAAATTATCTAGACAAGTTTGTCATAGTCTTCTTGGACGATATCTTGGTGTATTCCAAGACAGAGGAAGAACACGAACAACACTTGAGAATGGTGTTGCAGGTGTTGAAAGAACACCAGTTGTACGCAAAACTGAGCAAGTGCTCTTTTTACCAAAGGTAGATCCATTACTTGGGACACATTATTTCTGAAGAAGGGATTGTTGTGGATCCTGAGAAGGTACAGGCCATTCGAGAATGTTCAGCGCCAAGAAATGTGGCGGAATTTAGATCTTTTATGGGTCTGGCAGGCTATTATAGGAGGTTCATAGTCGGATTCTCAAGGGTAGCCCATTCTATCACTTCCTTGGAAAGGAAAGGGAAGAAGTTCCAGTGGACTGAAGAATGTGAGATCAACTTCCAGCGATTGAAGCAGCTGCTAACTAGTGCTCCAATCCTGACGATTGCAGATCCAGACAAGGATTATGTAGTGTGCACAGATGCATGTAAGGAGGGGCTGGGAGGAGTTCTCAGCCAAGAAGTATTTGTAGTTTGCTATGAATCCCGGAAGTTGAAGGAACATGAGAAGAACTATGCCACTCATGATTTAGAGTTGGCAGCAATCGTCCACGCCTTGAGGAAATGGAGACATTACCTCATGGGCAAGAGATTCGAGTTGAGAACAGACCATAACGGTCTGAAATATTTATTTGAACAGCCAACCTTAAATTCCAGGCAAATTAGATGGTTGGAATTTCTGTGCGAATATGACTTTGATATCAAGCATATCAAAGGGAAAGAAAATAAGGTGGTTGATGCACTCAGCAGAAAAGCGCATGAATTACATGCTACAGCCATTAGCATGTACAGAACTGAGTTAAAAGACAGAATTCTCGAAGCTGCAAATGTTGATTTGCAGTACAAAAGACTTGTAGCAAAGCTACAGCAGTGTGAGAGACCACGGACCGAGGAAGGTTATACCTTAGGAACTAATAGTTTACTTCGGTATAAGAATAGAGTGTATGTACCTAGTGACAGAGAATTGAAGCTGGCAATTCTAAAAGAAATGCATAATGTGACTTATGTTGGTCATCCTGGATATCAGAAGACTGTGGCAGCAGTCAAAAGCCATTATTTTTTGCCAGGGATGAAGAAGGAAATTGTCGAATACATCGCCAGATGTATGGAATGCCAAAAGGTTAAGACTGAGCATAGACACCTAGCAAGGTTGTTGCAGCCTTTACCTATTCCTGAGTGGAAATGGGACGTGGTAACAATGGATTTTATCACAGGATTGCCCAGAACAAGCAAGCAGCATGATTCAATCATGGTGGTGGTGGACAAGCTTACCAAAGCCGCCCATTTTATT